>JAODUO010002448.1:15000-26280 GCA_025642075.2 Ridgeia piscesae
TATAAAACAAGGCCGGACAGTGGGTCGGTCATTACAACTCACCTGTTGACAGACAAGTTTCCAACAAGTGTCCATTCAGGAGGTCGACAGCAACACGCAGGTAAGTCGAACCTTCATTATACAAAAACAGGTTGGCATTTCTAAACTTCCTGTTTGTTTGATAGTACTTTAAACACATAAGTTTATATATTTTTAGAAATAAAACAGTCGATATGCATATAGTTATAAGATTCACCTCGAATTATCAGCGTAATCAAAGGTGGTGTTGGTGTTTGTCAAATTTAACAACTTGCTGATTTCATGTTGTAAGGGGTAGGTTTTGAAATCAACTCGAGAAATACTATAATGTTGAAAATAGACTATAAAGCAAACCGTTCTGGTAGTATACCAGAATTATATCATGGTAGATCAATATAATGAGTCTACGTCAAACTCTGGTGTCGAACGTAAGAAAAGGCTTTATCGGTTCCTTTCACAAAACTGAATGTCAACATATTTTGTCGAGTGAACCGGAGATACAATGTGTGAATTTGATGTAAATATTGCCAGGCGTTGATGTAATGTAACTCGTTCTACTGATGTATATCGAACTTCAGTGTTGTAACATCTGTTTTACAGGACACCAACCATGAACGCAATGCTGCTATTCGCCATTGTGGCATCTACTTTCGTTGGAACATGTAAGTGTGATTCGTGCAATAGGGCGTACAAGTCTCGCGCACGAAAACGACGCTGGGGGCAATTGGGGGCAGGAGGTCCATATACTCCATGTTAACATATAGGACTTTGTTTTGTATTTGGTCGTAATAATCGAACTGTTCCGAAATAGCGTATTTCAGTTATATGGTCCGAAGGATTATTACAAGCAGAAGCAGTGGAACACTTTGCCGGTGACAATGATTACGGAAATCATTAATTGTAATCATTATTATGGTGGTTGCCATGGCAATAGCGGCAAGTACTAGTATTTGGCGATCTTGACTAATAATGAAGAGTGCCAGTTTTCACGCAGTACAACCTATTTGGGTCTAACGTATACATGTGTTATAATTATGTGCATTTAGACAACTTGTCAAATATAAGTGCTTATCGAAACCACAATGTACAGCAATGTAAAGCGCAAATTCAGTAAAAGACACATACGGTCTAACCGTCTATTATATGCACAACATCAATCGCTATGTGTATATGATAGTGTGATAAACTCAATATTAAATCGAACATTTAAGATAAGAAACGTATAACACAATATATTTATGAACTGCTTTTCCTAGTATTCATCAGTCGGAAGCTACAACTGTCATCCATCATTAGAATATTATTCTTGTGTCCAGTCCCCAATTAGTCTCACTTAGTCCCCAATAAGTTCCAGTCGCGCGGAGTCACGCCATGTATCGTGACCCACTTGCAGGCCCTATTGCATAAAACGAATAAAAAGATAATTATGGTACACGATAGTAAACTGTTTATTGTTGGTAACATGCGTGAATGAAACATATCCTAAATTAACGAAGGTGTAACTATATTTAACCAGATTACACTATGAAATAGCAAGTACCATTGCCGTGTTTGTTAATCGATTTATGGTTTACGTCTTATGTTAACAATTAAGCCGTCAAAACAACACCATCTAATACTGTGACGCACAGAAGGCGCTAGTTCTCTTCAGGGAGGTCGTAAATTTAGCCACGACGTTTCACTTAGATTATAACCTTCTAGTTAATAGTTACATGCATACACACAACACGAGTGCATGCGCTTGTTCGATTATAATTACTTATGAAGACAGTCATGCGTTATATTGTGTCTTTCTGTTTCTAGATGCCGACTGCACTTTTAGCGCCGCAGGTACGTGCAATTTGTTGTATGTTACCTTACATATTCGTTTTTGTTAGCGAGCAGTTTATTACTTAGCTCTTTGTTCTGTTGGTGAACACACACACACACACACACACACACACACACACACACACACAACACACACACACACACACACACACACACGCACACACACTCACCACAGTAGTCTATGAAGCCGCTCAGTGACTCTTCATTCTAACGACATCTATCTATCTCAGGAAGCATTCAGCCAGACTACAATTAATGCCATATACTGTTAAAATGAAGATCCGTGTGACCGGATGAGGTTTCTCACCTCACGTATGAATGCATAACCTACTGTTTCATTAGCGGAATGTCGTGTTGTTGTTTGTTTGGTTTCACAAAAGACATATGTTCTCAAATTAATCAAGACACTGTACGCATTAATGCCATCTGGCGAATATGTCTCCATACGTTACCATGGGAAGAGTAGCACTCTGCATCTGCGACAAATACAGTCACACCGCCTGGATGTTTGCGCATTCATGTACAGATTGATTTTATATCGTTTCAGCCGATTGTCCGGAGGCGAACGCCGGCTTCGTGGCTGACCCTTGCAATGAGACCTGCTTCTACACATGCGAGACAGTGGATGGCGCGTACACGGCCATCCAACGTTGCTGCCATGAGTGTCAAGTGTGGAACCAGAACGTCTTGACGTGCCTCCCAGACGTCAACAACCCTAACTGCACGTACGAACCAACTACTCCGGAACCGAGTAAGTAGGCTAAATAAAATGTTATGTATTAGTGCATGTTTAGTGCGGCGTGTGTGTGTGTGCGTGTGTGTTTGTGTGTGTGTGTGTGTGTGTGTTGTGTGTGTTGGTGTGTGTGTGTGTGTGGTGAGTGTGTGAGTGCTGTGTGTGTGGTGTGTGTGTGTGTGTGTGTGTGTGGTGTGTGTGTGTGTGTGTGTGTGTGTGTGTGTGTGTGTGTGCGTGTGTGTGCGTGTGCGTGTGCGTGTGTTTGTGTGCGATATTGTACGTCACCGAACACGTTTGCATGCATGCATATGTGCATACATGTATTGTTGCTGTTTGCAGTATGCACCCTGACTGAAGGAATTAACAAGTACACATTCTATCTGGGTGGTCAATTGATGACGTGTGCGCCAGGAACCTTATTCAACCTGACAGCGTGCACTTGTTCAGTTGACCCAGAACCCTATAGTCGTGAGTAGCA
This sequence comes from Ridgeia piscesae, assembly GCA_025642075.2. NCBI lineage: Eukaryota > Metazoa > Annelida > Polychaeta > Sabellida > Siboglinidae > Ridgeia > Ridgeia piscesae. Next base: position 18,060 of record JAODUO010002448.1, read on the forward strand.
TAATTAATATAATAACTTTTGCATTTAATGTAATTTCTTATAACAGATAACATGGTGTAAAGAACTAAATACATTATAACGTTAAATAGCGTTGTCATAATTTATATTATTGACGCCACTTAAATTGTTTATGTTGGAAGTGTATTTAAATCGGTTTCCAGTTTTGCAAATTACTCGAACTTTGTCGCCTATACGGGTATACCGTTGATCTGCTCTATTTACACGGTTTGTGACATGTTTGATTACATCGCCGTCTTTTGAATCTTCTCGAACGATGTATACTTCATAATTTCATTACACGAAAAGGCGACATTCAACACATTCCATTCGAAAACAACATGTCCAGAAGAGCAGATTGCAGAAGTCAATGCAGGCATTGCCGCACTAAGCCACAATGTAGCGCCATTGTTGCGTAACCATGCGTTTTGTGCATAGAGCGTGCGGCACGCCTTTAGGAAACAAACTATATAGCTTACCTTATACCGTATTATATACGCGTATTACACACAGCTCTATGAATTTATAAACTCCTATGTTTGTAGCCCCAGCAAAGGAGATTACATGCATCACCTTCTCGAACGGCTGGAACAAACTGGCAGGAACCAATGGTGTTTGGGTCGCTTCATCCAATGTCGAGGTCACCGAAGACTGCACGGTCTCCGGAGGCAACTGCGGGTACTTCAACAGCGCACTCGGGGCAAAGATGACCATTCCGTACTTCGCCAACGCATACGACTCCTACAACAAGTTCTCCGTCAGTCTGTGGTTCAAGCGCACGCCCGGTATGTCCGGCGAGCAGGGTCTCGTTGGCAACGGTAATTGCGGAATGAGCAGCTCGATCGGTCTGATGTCTGAAGACGAGAAACTCGTGTCTGTCCTGATGAGCAACGCCAGTGGTGATAGCTTCGAAGCGACAGGCCTCAACGTGAGTAGACCAGGGTGATTACTTGATAACTCACATACACATAAAGTATACACCCACAAGCATACGCCGTCCTTATGGTGTACACGTTCTACCTTCTTGTCATTTGTCTAACAGTTATTCTCACAACTTCCCTTATGTCATCGTCGTCGTTGTTGCTATTCTGCCTGCGCCACCGTCTCCCGACAATGCAGATCTCCCGATGTGTAAAACGTATTTTCAGCACTTTCCCTTTCGGTTTCTTCGACTTTTTTTATCTCCATCCTATGCCGTTCTGCAAACATTCCTCCATATTGTACGCACTCCCATACCTCGTAGCAATTCGTCGAATATATACCAAACCGTTCTGTTGGTTTATTGTCTTCATATACACCCTTATTTTCGGTTTCTGTTTTGCAAATAACAACACTTCACTTTTCCCCAAACTCAATCTTAGCCCTTGCCTTTTGTACGTCTTCTTCTATTCCTTCAACATTTCGTGTGTTTCTAATTTTTCTCTCTGTTATTATGGACGTAAGATCCGCATTAATCATCTTCATGAGAACATTATTTTTCCATATCGTCATTCCATCTTTCACACCAGAATTAAATGATAATTAATGTCGCAGTAGTGTTATGATCCGATGATTGACTGTACTCTTGGAGGTCGTTGTCACTCATGCTTTTGTTACATGCACACAATAGACGCACATCCACACACACACACGACACGCACACACACGCATACACGCACACGCACACGCACACACACACACACACACACAGCACACGCACACGCAAACACACACACAACACACACACACACACAAACACACACACACACACACACACACACACACACACACACACACACACACACACACACACACACACACACACACACACACACACAGTGCGCGCATAAAGACAACAATTAAGTAATTATATATTCCTCGATATTATACCTCGTAAACGAGCGTTGTCATAAATTCTTCTATGACTTTGCAGGCGACAGATGACGGGGAATTCCACCACCTCGCTGTAGTCTGGGACGGGGAGACAATCATGGTCTACATTGACGGCACGGTTGTCAGTTCCGGGGTTTTCGAAGGTACGCCAATACCGTCAGATTTGTTTCCATGACATTCTTCTTTCGTTTTCTTTTTCGTGAATATATGATAATCGCCACAGCCGTACATCTGCCAGTGGACACAATTAACGTTCTGTCTGGTGTTGGATCATTTTCTACTTTAACAATAGCTATCGCTTCAAAGGAAATCGTGGCATCAGGTGAATCTTTACTCACCATTCAAGAGTAGAGCCACCGTGTACCGTGTACCGTGTACCGTGTACCGTGTACCGTGTACCGTGTACCGTGTACCGTGTACCGTGTACCGTGTACCGTGTACCGTGTACCGTGTACCGTGTACCGTGTACCGCTAAACCGTTCCACCGATATTTTATATTCGGGGTTGAAAACCGGTATTCCACACGGTATGTTACTTCGAAAATGGAAAGTACTCAAACATCTTTGGAATATTCCATGTCCTTGTAATCGTCATAATGATATAATGAAAAGACAGCATTCAACACACGTTCGTTTCGTTCGAAAGGCGTACATCCAGGTTTGCAAATTCTTTATATCACAAAGTCATCGCATTATGTTCGTCATCTGATACGCCATCGCTATTACACTTGCGTTATATTGATGTTATATGTTTTTATTATTGCAAAAGTGTTCGTGTCACTACCTATGCAAATATGCGGACTGTTGCTGCTGCACCGTAAGTTTAAAACTGCTATCTCTGATACCTATTTTCAACAACTTTGTGCATGTTATTACTGACAAATGAATGTGTTAATCATGAGCCATTTCCAGCGCTTTGCACGTTCACTAGACTAAGAAGTGCAAAATACAAAATACAAAGCAATGAAATGTCGGAAGTCTGCACACTACAACAGTGTCTAATCGCTTAGCCATTGCATGTTGTATCTTGCAATATTTGTTTGCCACACAGGCAAGATCAAGCGCGTCTACCTCCCAATGGTGATCGGAGGTTGCATATGCGGAAGTTGTAACTTCGATGGTTACATGGATACGGTAAGGCTACTATCGTATTGTACTGGTGGAGGCCAAGCAGTACTATTTCGAAATGTATTTACGTAACAGTACAATACATCTCTTTGATCAATTATAACTAAATAAACAAACACAAGAATGAATCAATAATTGGGGGAAATATAAATCATAATACTAAATATTAACTAGATAGATACATCTAATATTTTTATTATGTCATGGTAATATTTTATATTTTATATGCCTGTATCACAGTTTCGAGATGGTTCGTATGGAATGACTTTTACCAGAAATGCAGATGTATGTCTTCGTAATAGTATACATGTGCAGATATAGGTGTATGTCATCAGTCGCGTGTCACCGATTTAGATGTTGTATATTTATCGCAATGTTGGTGTTTTCCATTGCAGATCAGCTTCGCTACGGTTGCCTTCACTCCCACCGAGGTCAATATTCTTGCTGGCAACATGGGCCTATGCATGCCAGTTCTTCCTCCTTCTTAAGACGTCGTTTGATTACATGGGTGTGATGTTTACCCGAACGCAACAGGATATCCCACAAGCCCTATTTACTGTCAGGTGGACTTAAGTCAACGTTCTTCGCCTGACTAATTAGCAGAGTTCGGTTGTTATGTTATTGTGACCGAAATAAAGAACACTTCTTGCATTATCTACTGTGACATATTGTTTTGTTGGACTACGAATGGGAACAGCTGTATATTGGTTAATATCCGGTTTATCGAAACTATGTGTCCCCAATTTCTTCGATCAGTTCTTCCACATTTATTCCACTCGTAACATATGCATTCAGATTAGCAAATATGTTAGTTTAAATGTTCACCTCCGCTGCTATACAGGCCATAATCTTTTGATTAAGCGAATGTTGCACCATTACATGGCGGTAGATCCAGACACTCTTAATAGAAGAAAAAGATAAAAACAATCTACATTAATCAATTCACCTTCACCTTCACCTTCACCTTCACCTTCACCTTCACCTTCACCTTCACCTTCACCTTCACCTTCACCTTCACCTTCACCTTCACCTTCAAAGACAAAGCAAATACAAATACAAATACAAATACAAATACAAATACAAATACAAATACAAATACAAATACAAATACAAATACAAATACAAATACAAATACAAATACAAATACAAATACAAATACAAATACAAATACAAATACAAATACAAATACAAATACAAATACAAATAAAATAAAATAAAATAAAATAAAATAAAATAAAATAAAATAAAATAAAATAAAATAAAATAAAATAAAATACAAAACAAAACAAAACAAAACAAAACAAAACAAAACAAAGACAAATACAAACAAAACAAACAAAGACAAAGACAAATACAAATACAAATACAAAGACAAAGACAAAGACAAAGACAAAGACAAAGACAAAGACACACAGGCATACAGACACACAAGGCACACAGGCACACAGGCACACAGGCACACAGGCACACAGGCACACAGGCACACAGGCACACAGGCACACAGGCACACAGGCACACAGGCACACAGGCACACAGGCACACAGGCACACAGGCACACAGGCACACAGGCACACAGGCACACAGGCACACAGGCACACAGGCACACAGGCACACAGGCACACAGGCACACAGGCACACAGGCACACAGGCACACAGGCACACAGGCACACAGGCACACAGGCACACAGGCACACAGGCACAAAGACACAAAGACACAAAGACACAAAGACACAAAGACACAAAGACACAAAGACACAAAGACAGACCCACTCCAACTGAAAGGTCACATCCGGGGGGTGCGCCATTTTATGTTTGTCTCGCTTCGTGACATTTGGATATGGCCGTGAGATAGCCGTTGTCAGATTACAATATTTTAATACAATTATTTGCTACGCTAGATTTATTAACTGTGACCACGAAGTGTGTATCCACTCGTGCGTGGGCGAGTACGTTGGCGTACAGGAGCGAGCGACTGTCGGTGGACAACGACTTCAACCTACCACCCGTATTAAAATGACCGCATGAATATGTACCAGGTAGTGATGTTTTACAACTATAAATATCAGTAAGATTTACTTTGTTTCGTAAAGACTAAATCAGTAATAATGAAAATATGACTGAGGAAACTGCGACTTTGCCCTTAATAATGAGTAAATCCAGCAGAACTGATTAACCAGCGAGGATTATTTTGAACAAAGGAGTTGTTTATATTTTCCGAAAGTCGTTCACTAATGAGCTGCAGATAAAGCTCTAGTCCACATATTAGTACTTACTCTAGGGACAGAAGTAAATCAGAACTAGATGACCCAAGCTGGATAATTTTTCTTACAGGAGTAAACAATGACAATACGGCGGTTGCTTACGTGAAACTGTCTAGTAAGTAAGAGTGCATATGAAAGATGACACGATATCGGACAGAAGCAATTGCAATTAACTTAGAAGTGGCATAGAACGAGTAAAACGTGGATACAGTATTATCGGATTACATATAGTCACAACCCTTGCGAAACCTACCGAAATATGATTGTGTGTTCAAGTTTATAATGGAGGACCTCTACAGTATGTAGTCACAAATGCCGTACACCTTTACAGGAGCAGCAGAGGACGTAGACATATTCGAGTCTTTGACAAGTCTTGGTGGGTTCTTGTCTCAGTAGACAATTGCACTTCTATTGCAAATGACAAGAGCAATTCTTTTCAGCAAAGAGTTGTACTTTTTATTATTACAATACAATTAATGGATACTTTCACTATGAATATATCCGTATTATCGTAGGACCCACATATGTGCAGCGGTTCCCACAGTTCACATATTCCACACGAGGGTTCACGTGTTTTTTCTTTTAGTACATAGCGACCGTTCTTTCAGTATAAGTCACAAGTGTTCGTTCAGCCACCACACGTGACTCGCAGCTGTGTACGGTGAAGTCCACACAGAGCACCAGGACAATCCGATAATCCGGCTAGTGCATAAGGAACTAGTACAGTATGTTGTGGTTGTCATCGTTTGTAGCGAAGCGTCAAACGCTCTGTAGACGATGTTGATTCGACGAGTACATAATATCTTGTGTGGGAGGTTCTGGCGCGACTCCCGCGCCGTTACTCTGGGTGAGCGACGTGAGCCACTGAACCGAGCTGACGGTGCCGGTCCGTCGGCCTCTGTCACTGCCGTGGCGTGTTCGGCGTGCGTCTCTGCATCCCCTTCTGTCATATGTGTTGTCCTCTTCTGCGTCCTCTTCTGCTCCATATTCTGCGTCCTCTTCTGTGTCCTCTCCTATGTCCTCTTCTGAGTCCTATTCGGGGTTCATTTCTGCGTTCTCTTCTGCTCCATCTTCTGCGCCTCCATCTACATCCCGTTCAGTCAGATGTTTGGTCCTTTTCGCCGTCCTCTTCTGCTCCCTCTTCTACGTCCACGTCTACGTCCTCGTCTATGTCTCTTCTGCGTCCTCTTCTGCTCCATCTTCTGCATCACTTTCTGCGTCCTTTTGTATGCCCTATTCTACGTCCTCTTCTGCGTCGTCTTCCGCTCCATCTTCTGAGTATTCTGTGTCACATCAGATAACAAATAGCAACATACCTTTTGATGAATATTCCGCCGTCAGGTGTCCGCTAGCGTGTCGGCTGACGCACTGTATCCAGGTACTGGGAGACGGATCAGTTGCACCTGGAAGTAAGGATGCAGGGCAGGGACGACTTGGCCGTCTCTTTAAGTCTGCGGCTACATTTTTATACATCGCTAACAGCTCATAACCACGTATCAATAAATGTAGACGCATATATATATATATATATATATATATATATATATATATATATATATATATATATAATAAAATATATATTTGAAGTAATACGAGAACAAAAACTGGACCGTCCGTGGTGTGACGTAGCCCTACGCGACCCTGACGTCATGTAATCGAACGATAACCTAAACAAACTTTACGTTTGTGATGCTATTAACTGTTACTGGGTGATAACATATGCCAGCCCAACTCTCAAAACTATTCAGCGTCGCCGTGATATTGTTGCAACAGTTGTCGACGTGAAACGTCGTACGGCGACATTGTAGCCGTTGAGCACGCTTGGAATATCGCTAACATTTCAGCAGACCTACCTCTCAATTGTGTATACAGATTCGTTCACGTGTCGTGATCGAACAGCAACACGTTTCTTTCTAAACACAGCGGCGCCTCGCCCGGTGCCTCCTCGATCGATCGCCGTGGATACTAGAAGCCAGTGTTGACGTCATTTCCGTCCTAGCGGTCACATACAACATCAAAAGCGTAAACATGTTGGTGGTTGACCAGTGCATTTACACATTAAAAGTGACATGTGTAACCACCTAAACTGGGGGGTCGGACAAGACCGATACGGCATACGGCGATACTTACCACATACGCTCGCGTCGTTTTTGTACTCTCTGTATGTATGTATTAGTAGTATATATATATATATATATATATATATATATATATATATATATATATATATATATATATATAATGCTTACACGTGTAATATAAATATATGGTTAAATGTTTAAAAGGCCAACACAATGTCGTCATCATCATCATCACCATTGTGCAGCCATAGTGTCCCGTAGTTGGGCGAAGGCCTCATCATGGTACTTCCATACATATGCCTATCTTGCGCTATCCTCTGCTAGATGGAACCTTCCAGTAGTCGTCTAGTTCGTCTCTCCAATGTCTCGCCGGTCTTCCTATAGCTCGTTTCCTTTCGTAATGTTTCCAGGTGATGATACGCAGTGTCCGTCGTTTATCTTGTATCCTGCTGACGTGCCCTGCCCAGTTCCACCTCCCTCGTCTGACTTGTTCAATCATGTCTGTGACCTATGTCTTTTCTACTACCCAGATGTTTGTTTTTCTGTCCCGGTATTTGATGTCTAACATGCCTCTGTCCATCTTTATGTGCGGCTGCTAGCTTGTTATGTCAATGGACGATGGGTGCCCATGTTTCCACGCCGTAGCCGTATGTCTTTGCTGGAAGTACGCATGCGTTGTAGACGTGTCTCTTCAAGCATGTTCCAATGTTACCCTTGAAGATGTCGCCTTGCTTAGCGAATGTTGTCCATCCGGTCGTGATTCTTCTATGAATCTCCTTGTCTTGGTTTTGTTCTCTGGTGCTGTATCTCTGTCCCAGAAAGATGTAGGTTTCAACGTTCTCGATCTGAGTGTTGCTGACATATATTGGTGTTTTGGTTTCCA
>JAODUO010002449.1:0-27511 GCA_025642075.2 Ridgeia piscesae
GTATATGAACATTAATTACATAGTATACCTTCACATTGACGAACATGTCAGACTGTATCCATATTTAGCTATGTGTGAGGCGTCGGAATCATGCGAGTTCAACAGCTGATTGTAGGAAGATTTAAACGAGCGTTCCGCTAAATGTTCCGCAAAACGGTGCCGCATTTTACATACGTCAAGAACACGTAAAACAGGGCACAAAGATCTTAGTTGCGTCAGGGCTCCCTCTGTCGGATTAGTTATTGTGGTACCTCATTACAAACCTTGACTGGTGTACATTATTCACAAATAAGTGTGATAATGCGCTCATTTGTGACGTCAGCGGGGAAACGTTATCCATATCGAACCAATCACATTCCAGAAAACAAATCACGCGGATGTTTGACATAATTGTTTTTATTTAGAAACATTAATTTAATTTAATTTAATTAATTAGAACGTAGAAATCACGTAAAATAAACTACGTAATATGTACTGTCCCCCTCTGACGTCATATCTTGTTCTTCTTTTTAATTATCATTTTATGACACAAATTGTACAGGAATCTACAATATAGCCGTTCACCAATATTATGTACGAAGGCGTATCACATTAATTACTTTTATCTTTATCACTTGGAATATGAGATAAAATAGCAAAACGTTACGGCCGTAGCGATCTGGCAGTAGCTTTATATTGTCACCGCTAAAGGTTATGTCTATTTGTTGTATATGTTGTTACCTTTACATTTTGAGATGCAGTGTCGGTTAAATAATATGTTTGATGGGTGAACAGAGCTGCTGCTTCGGTACGTTTTATTTTGCTTAATTATATGGTATTTATTCAGATTCCAAGAAGTTCAGTAGTAACAGTAATTGTAACTCATATACAGCGCATTTTTGTTTTTATAAATAATCGCAACACCGTTTGTCCTCGTTTATTTCATGTTGGCATTACCGTTCTGCCAATAGCTCTTTACCGTTGCCCAAAGGCCATAACAGGTTGCATCCAGGTATTGCTTGGTATTCTACAGGTTTGCCTTTTAACACGCAACTGCAGTTAAACACTATACTCTCATGGACGAGCGAAGAGCTGCTGCTATTCTCTCGAGTTGAAGGATGTAATGGTCGAAGCCTGCCTGCACGTAACTCTGGCCGCGTTTGTGATATATATGGCAAATTATCCGTTTTGAGGTCGATCATTTGGAAAGAGGATAGCCTAAAGGCAGTTAACACGCGCGAACACGGCGAAGGCATACTATAGGCTACGTGAACAGTGTGCTCTTATGGTGTCCTGCTGTTATAAACAAATTATGATCAGGACTACGAAATAATTGATTATGCTGAGGTCAATAAGACACTTCCGTCGACGGTGTTACTCGATGGAAGTAGTAAACTGGACGGCTGCGATGACCTCAAGTATTCGACAGTAAAATACACACAGTGTCAACTTTCGTAGACGTTCTAACGAGTTTGTTAATGTACACAAATCAATTAGCACACGCCTGACTTGTCTCTATAAGACAGACATTTGCAGACGTGGGTTTGTTCCGCTTTATGAGCGTGGAGAAATGGGAATTGGCTTGTGTTGTGCGGCATTTGAGGACCACAGTTAATTCAGGATACTGCTACAAAAATATTGGTACTGAAAGTTCGACTGATGATGCTTGTAACTTTTGGTGAGGTTGTCGTGAAATATGTTCAACTTGTAATAAATAATTCGCACAACCTGTCTCATCTGATGGGTGGAAATGTCACTAAGTCAACAAACACATTTTCAATAAAGTCATTTGCGAACAAATGTAGCAGCATGTTTTAGCAAATGATATTTCTAATTTCTAAAATATGATTTGACTGATGCTGCTGACATACTCGTATATTTATGACATCGAACGTGAAATTACATTATATGTCTGACTTAACATTAAACGTGCCTCCGCATCACATATCCAGCTATGAATGTTACGGATTAAGTCGGCTATTTGTTTAGCTATAACCAAATGTCCTACATCAGAGCATTGAGTTCCAACGGGTGTATACGACATAAACATATTATATCCACGTTGTCACCGTTTTCAAAGACTAATTTATGTGTGTCACTCGCAATAATACCTTATCATCGAGCGCTATGTATGTTATTTAACCTTAGTCTAAGTCGTTGCGGCGCATGATTGAAGTCGAAACATCCCATTAGTATATCCTGGATAAGAGGCTATGAAAAGAACTGTTGCATCCACCCACATGAAAGGATACATCTAACGCCACTAATAATATTAGTAGTAATTCGAACAGTGCGAGCTGATACTGTGTATTTACACACTATTCCAAGTCGGTTCGCTGCTGTTGAAGCAAAGTTATTCTCAAGACACCGAAGTATTTCATGTAGCAATTTTGCATAGGGCTCCTTCGCTAACGGTGTTAATCGATACAAGTGTTAACCAGACAATTTGGACAAACCAGAAATAGGCGCAGGTAAAAACGGACACGGTGTCCAATTCCTAGGAGTATCGAATATATTAATGTCTCCATACTACTACAAGCTAGCATCCGGTTACCGTACTCTCTAGCGTTGGTAGTAGTATTTTGCTATGTTGAAATGCGTCATAAATTTAACGTATATAGAGTCTTCTAATTCGAAAACGGAATACGATCATTGATTGCTGTTTTCGTGTTTCCATTTGACATTTGCAAACAATAAAGAATTTGGCGGTTTATTGTTTTACCTTATTCAAATTAGTGATTTTTGTTGCAAACCAAATCTTGGATTTCGTCAGTTATCGGTTAGATTGTTTTTATTAGTCTCCTTAGTCATCACGGCAATTTTGTAACTATAACCAAATGGCCTACATCAGGGCATTGAGCTCCAACGAGTGCACATAAACATATATAACACATAAACATATATAACACATAAACATATATAAACGGTGTCACCAATTGCTTCAACGTTTTCAAAGACTTGTATATATGTGTCATTCGCAACGATTCCCTCCCAACGAGCGATGTATATGTTATTTAACCCTAGTCTAAGTCGTTTCGGCGCGCGATTGGAGTCGAAACATCCCATTAGTATATCCTGGATAAGAGGCTATTAATTAAAGACAAGAACTGTTGCATCGACCCACATGAAAGGCTACATCTAAAGCCACTAATAACATCTGTAATAATTCCATAATGCGATCCCTAATATTTGGATGCCTTTTGCAAACAGTATACCATTTGCTATATTTATTAATTTGTCACTTAATGAGGGAATTGTTCCATCAGAATGGAAGGAAACAAATGTTACACCATTATTTAAAGAGGGATCGAGGAGTAAGACACACATTTATAAACCAGTGAATTTAACATCATTATTATGCAAATTATTATAAACATTTATTAGAGACTACATGGTAGATTTTCTTGTAAAATAAATTAATCATTGAATCCATTGGTACCTAAAACCTAGATCTTGTCTAACCAATCCCTTATGTTTTTTAAAAGAAATTAGTAAGTGGGTGGAGGTTCACCGGTGAACGTAGTATACTTAGATTTTCAGAAAGCATTCGATAAAGTGCCACACCAAAGACTATTAATTAAATTAAAAGCCTATGGTTTCGCGGAAAGTATGACCAGTTGGATACAAGCATGGTTGACAGACAGAAGACAGAGAGTAATATTAGACGGGGAGATATCAAACGGGAAACCAGTTTTGAGTGGAGTTCGGTGTTGGGACCCATATTATTTTTTTTATTTATAAATGATTTGGATGATGACTTATCAAGTAAAGTACTTAAATTTGCAGGCGACAAAAACGAGTCCCGAACTGTAAAAACTGATGCAGATAAAGTAACTTTACTAGATGATCTAACCAAGTTAGTCAAATGGTCTGTAAAATGGCAAATGTTATTTAATTTTGGTACATGCAAAGCATCCACGTGGGACATGGTAATGTGAACAAATAATACTTTATAGGCAATACTATGTTAGGCACAAATGTAAAAGAAAAGGAACTGGGAGTTACAATTAGTGGCGACATGACAGTTTCTGAGCAATGTGGACTTGCTGCTGCAAAGGGCAACCGAATATTAGGGCTAATTAGAAGGAACATTACATTATGGAGAAGACAGTAATCATACCATTGTACAAGGCAATAGTTAGGCCACATTTGGATTATTGCATTCAGTCATGCAGGCTATATCATAAGAAAGACAAGATAAACCAGAAAGAGTTCAACGGAGGGCAACTAAACTTATTCCAGAATTTAGACATTTATGCTATGAAAGACTCCTGTTAAAATGTGGATTGACAACATTAGAAACTAGAAGATTAAGAGGAGACCTAATAGAAATTTAAAAGACATTGAATGGATATTAAGATATTGATAACAACATTTTCTCAAACTAAATGAACATAGTATGACAAGGCATAAGGCAGCCTTACTCAAGTCTAACTATAGATTAGATAAAAGAAGATTCTCCTTCTGCCAGAGAACAATAAATGATTATAATCAATTAATTCATGATTGTGTAAATGCCAGCTGTGTAAATATGTTTAAAAATATAACTGACAATTATCTGGACAGAGCGGGCTATACCTAGGTTGAACACTTATAATGTTTAGACATTATTTTAATACTAATTAAATTATTTATTATTATTTATTATAAACAGAAGTATATCAAATTAATGATTTCATCGCAATTATAATAAAATCATAATTAATGTTGATGTGTCGTGGTTAACTAGTAGATCATGATACAACAAAAGTAAGTTTTAAATTATGACAATATATATATATATATATATATATATATATATATATATATATATATATATATATATAAAGACGCGTGCCTGTTGGCTCAGCTGATAGCTCTCGTGTGCGCCGGGCTTTCCCTGCTGTTGAACCAAAGGTTTTCTCAGGACTCGGAAGTAGTTCACGTTGCAATGGTGCATAGGGCTCCTTCGTTAACAGCGATAATCGAAAAGGTGTTAACGAGACAATTTGGACAAACCACAAAAAAGGCGCAGGAAAAGGGACCCGGTGTCCAATTCATACGAGTACCGATTATATTAATGTCTATATACTACTACAAACTAGCATATACTCTACCGTTGGTAGTAGTATTTCGTTACGCTGACATGCATCACAAATACAACATGTATAGAATCTTCTAATTAAAAACGGAATGCGATCATTGATTGCTGTTTTCGTGTTTCCATTTGACATTTGCGAACAATAAAGAATAAGGCAGTTTATAGATTTACCTTATTCAGACATGTGTTTTCTTATTGCAAACACAAATTTGGATTTCGTCAGGTATCGGTTAGATTGTATTTATTGGATATGGGTCTCCTTAGTCATTTAGCCAAAGGAAAGATGTTTGCGTTTGCCCTCATTAATCAGACCTGTACCTTTAATGGTTTTTCGTTGGGGAGCCAGTGAACTTTGTGTGTGTGCGCGCGCGCGTGCGTGCGTGTGTTGTGGTGTGTGTGTGTGTGTGTGTGTGTGTGTGTGTGTGTGTGTGTGTGTGTGTGTGTGTGTGTGTGTGTGTGTGTGTGTGTGTGTGTGTGTGTGTGTGTGTGTGTTCAGGTGTCATAAAATTAACCATAAGTCATCATATTGGAATTAGAAGCATACGTCATACGAACATGGTACAAGAACCACAATACGCAATCATAATATGTAGTATTACACTGACAATAAAATATGCGTTTCAGACATAAATAACACATTCATGAAAATGATTACAATACCAACAATACAATGTAATGAAAACATTACGATATGCATCTCCTAATATGAATACATGTTCACCAGAAGCTTTCTGACATATTGGTAAGTAGGTCTTCCGGTAATTGCAACTGTTCCTCAGTTCGATTTGTTAGAAACTTAATTATTGGAAAATGATATAGTTCAATATATATATATATATATATATATATATATATGTGTGTGTGTGTGTGTGTGTGTGGGGGGGGGGGGGGGGGGGGGGGGGGGGGGGGGGGGGTATAATGTGTAACCCTAATTTGCGGTTGTTTTGTCCGCTAGATGGTTCTAGCGTCAAACGTTGTGTTAGAGTTAACTACTAGATGTCGGCAGCTTTTAAAGAGTGACAATCCAACAGTTTTCTATGATTTAACGAAATATACGTGATAGTTATAAAGACGGGCGACTGTTTATTTATTGACATAATAAAACAAAAACTTACTACAATATTGTCCAAGCGTGCTGCAGCAGCAGACTCCTTTTTGAAGAACGGCCGCGGAGGACGTGACGTCGGCAATTGTTTATTCTGGTGAAAGTGACCCGTGACGAAATGGGGCTGTGTTACGTTGCACCGAAGGGAGTCAGCTAAATGCTAAAATAAACAGTGTTGATTTGAAAAACTTAATAGAACAGATGTTGCGCGAACACGTGTGATTTCTACATCAAGTACAAGGATAACTTGGGCTATGGCATATGAAGAGATAAGTATTGCGTGAATAGTGTGACGATCATAACGTCTGTATCATTAGTTATAATACGATACCTTGCGTGTGTATGTTGTTAAACTATCGTAAGGTTACACGAATGAGCGAAGCGATGAGTAATGGTACTAATTCAACCACTCCCTTTAACAGTAAATTCCGCAACGCTACGAACACGAAAGGTTACCCTGGCGTCGAAACGACGGTTATCTGTGCAATACTCACATTGAACGTGATTATGAACTCGCTCGTAATCGCTGTGATCGTACGTTACCGGAATCTACGAGAAAATCGTGCGACTCTTTTCATGTTCTCGCTGTCGGTGTCCGAACTCGCTATCGGGTGTACCTTCATGCCCATCTGCGCCGCTCTGTGCTACGGGGCTAGGCCGGGAGTTGCCGAAGATGTTAGACTCCTTCCAAACGTACAAGCCTTTATGATGTGTTGGTTTGGTTTCAACTCAATATACTTCCTGTGCTGGTTGACAATCTCCAAAGCGATCGTCATCCTGAATCCATTCAAATTCCAGGAACTTTTTTCTAACACACGCTGTTATATCGTCATTGGGCTGACTTGAATTATTGGCTGCGTACTTGCCTCGTTCAACTTCACAGTGAACGCAACGTGGAATTCCGTGATATGTGCATATGACATGTCAATAGATCGCAGAGTGAAGGCGTATTACATGGCATATTTATTAGTCGGCATGGCACTGCCGGTCTCACTTATCATCTGTGGTACAGCACGCATGTTCATCGTGATGGTGCGCACTCATCGACAGATTTCCGCCCTTGAACACTCGGTCGGTGGTGTCAACAACTCCATCGGAAATACAGGTTTCGTCACAGCTCAAGCGATAGGATCATCGAAAAATGTAATGACCATTTGCATCGTTTCGCTACTCCTCAACTTAACTCCCTTTACGTATGGTGTTCTAGATAATATTACGAGCACACCTCTTCAATATGTCTTTAACTTCGTCCATCTATGATTACATGAAAGCAACACATTTGTGAAAAGTATGTTGTATTTGGTCTTGTTCAAATCCGTGCGGCACAAAGTCGTCGGCATGTTATATGCGATGTTAATCTACATCAGAGCACGATGAACCGCAATAGCTGCGCAGCTCAAGACAAGACTAAAGGTAATAATTCAAAACTCTAATACCAAAACATTCATACAGTTTGATTTGGTGTCGCTATGGTGATGTTGTCGTGAAATATGGTAATTTGTATAAAATAATTCACACAATCTTGATGTAATTGTCAACATCGTAAACAATGTCGTTTCGACTAAATAATGTGGTACTCATGCGTCATTCATGCGGGATGTAATTTGTCATTGTTCTGCTTAAATGCTTATATGTTATTTACAAAGATGATAAGAGCATGGGTGAAGCTGTATGGTCAATGGTTACACTCTTGATTTGAGCTATGCGGATTACATGCTGGTTTAAGTTGATAAGTTATTGAATATGAAATATTGTGTTCTAGGTGGCTTAATATTGAGCGTATCTCCACAGTCCGTGTACACCTAAGATTTGACGAAGATTTTCCAACGTATTTGAGTGTAAATGTGCGGTTATGAAAAACATCGCAAAGATCTGACACTAAGAAGTAAGTTCGCGCCAACGTGTTCACGATAACTCAACTTATTCATACTGGTACGCGTTGATTACCGTTTCTCTACGACTTATGTATAACAGCAACTTCCGAACCGTATTATATACAATTCTACTCGGCTTGAGTGCTGCTTTAGTTTTTTCAACGTACACTTTTGCTTACGATGAGCATATACGTTTGTGATCGCCGACAAGCGACTTAATCAAATGTGCAAGTGTTTATAGATTATGTATGACTAATTTTATGTTGACACGTAGCAGTAGTAGTAGTAGTAGTAGCAGTAGCAGCAGCAGCAGCAGCAGCAGTAGTAGTAGTAGTAGTAGTAGTAGTAGTAGTAGTAGTAATAGTATTAGTAGCAGTAGTAGCATACAAACGTACAGATCGTTACGAGATCATAGCAATACAGAAGTAGGCAGTGGTTTAATTAGACATATCATAGTAAATACTTTAAGCAGTTGGGAAACAGCACCGTGACAAGGAGGTGGTGAAGAGTCGACAGGCTGATATCCAAATTTACACTCGTTTAAAAAAAACTCCTTTGCCGTCAGCCAATGACATTGCCCCGATGAGTCTGGTCGACCTCCGGTGATATAATATTTCTGGTGCTTACAGGCTCACGCTGCTCGTGTTATATGCAATGTTCAGGAGGTGAATGGGTTATGCTCTACGGAGACGGTCTGACAGTGGTAATAGCGTAGCGCAACGATCCAGGGTTTGCGAGGATGTTACTGTACTCGACAAGGAAGCGTTTCCTAGCCGTGTCTTTTCAACTTCTTGTATTACTCATCTCTTACTAGACTAAACTCTCTATGATGCGGAGGACAGAATAGGTAATATACTTGCATCGTCTAAACTTATAAAACCTCGCTGGTATATATGTTGAACTTAAAGTAACAAATGTCAGCTGAAAGAAATCGTGATTGTTGTTAATGTCTCTTGTACCAAGAAACAAAGTGGTGACTTACTGGCAAGTATTTATATAATGAAAAATATCTTTATACACTCGGTAATATGTATATGTGTGATGACAATAACGCTAGCCATGTCAATGATAGATTAACAAAATTAAGCAATCATTTTATGTGATTGATAGTGCAGGTATGTTATACCCTGAAGGTACTACCCATACAAAAACGTAGCATTGTGAACATAGACGTCAGCTCCTTTAACATATTTCGTAGAATGTAGGAACAATTCCAGTATACAAATGCAAACATTGGAATCTGTGCGTGGTAAATTAATCAAACAGTCTTTCATTAAATAACCGTCTCATATCACATCAATACTTAAATCACTAACTATCGATAAGTTACAGGATATTGTAAACAAAATGTATCATCGTTACATAATGAAATATTTAGAGTGGAAAGTCACATACGTCAACTCACGCTATATCTTTCATCTCGTGTTATTGTTTTTGCAGTTAGAGTAGATGGGACTCTGCTGGAATGGACCGTATCTATGTCATGGACACGCACACGTAATATTTACAGTGTAGTCATAATATGAAATGTTGCTAGTTACGTTATGATCATTAGTGATTTTACTGTTAGTCGTTTTCGTGGTGTGCAAATGTTGGCATTTTATTCCTTCTTAAAAGGGCGTATCAACCTACTATTACTAATCATAATTAACACAGAAACTCGGTGATCGTGGAAACTCATCATAACCCGAGGCCAAGGCGTTTCGGCGCGTGTGAGTCGATTGCAACATCCCATTATTTCCGCGTCGACAATAAACTATTAAATAATGAACAATCGTTTTCATCCGCTACATAAAACGTTACATATGATGCCCTAATGGTTAGCGCCAATAACATAAGTAGTAAAGGGAACTCAGCGAAGTCATCATATTTTCAATGATAACGTGATTTACTGCTGTCTATCTACGCAGTGTCATATATATTCGCTTCTGTGAAAGTGAAATTATTATCAGGACCCGGAAGTGTATTATGCTCAGGTGAAAACTAATATTCCATCGTCAGCGATGCTAATCGACGAATGTGTTAAGTGGGCAATTGGAATAACAGCAGCAGTCGTAATAAAACCGACACGCAGTCCGTCATTGTTACGGAATATCGATTTTGATAATGTCGCTATACAAAGACGAATTAGCACACGCCTACTTTCATATCTAGCGGACGAGGGCAAATTCAGTTTCGTATACGCAGCGATGACGAACGGTGAACTGGTAGGGGATCGTGCTGCATCGAAGTGACATAACGAAATGCTTTGCTATGCTAAAAAAACATTGTTCATTTTCGTAACTTATCTAATCAGATATAATTAGCACACGCCTACTTTTACATCTAGCGGACGAAGACGAAATCAGTTTCGTGTACGCAGCGATGACCAACAGTGAACTGGTACGGGATCATGCTGCATCGAAGTGACATAACGAAGCGTTTTGCGCAAGTAAGCAAACGTTTCTACATCAAGTACTAGTACAACTTGGACGATGGCACGTGCAGAGAGAAGTGTTTACAAGCCACATCCGGACACATCGCCTATATGTGACAGACTAGTGATGTCATTTTCATCATCCCCGATGGATGGACGAACAAGATAAGAAGATTGTTCTTTATAATCGAAATATTTTGTTTTTATTTGTAATGTAATATACGATTACATAAATAAACCTGTTGATGGATAACGATACTAACTCGTCCAACTCCTTCAAACAGGAATTCCGTGGTATGGTGAACCCGGACGAATATTCTTTCATTAAAACAGCAGTAATCTGTGAAATAATAATCCTGAACGTGATTATGAACTCGCTCGTGATCGCTGTGATCGCACGCTACCCGCAGCTACGAGAAGATCGCACGACCATTTTCATGTTCTCGCTGTCGGTGTCCGACCTCGCTGCCGGGTGTACCGTCATGCCCATCAGTGCCGCCCTGTGCTCAGGAGCAACTCCAGAAGTTGCCGACTTGGATGGTCTCCTTCCGAAAGTATACGTCTTTATGATATGGTGGTTTGGTTTCAACTCGATGCATTGCCTATGCTGGTTGACAATCTCCAAAACGATCGTCATCCTGAATCCTTTCAAAGTCCAGCAACTTCTCACTCGCAAATGTTGCTACGTCATCATTGGCATGAACTGGATTATTGGTTGCGTGTTAGCTATCGTTAGCTTTAACGTGAACGTAACTTGGAATACAATGACGTGTGCGCATCGTATTCCCCAAGATGAAAATCTAGCGACATTCCACGTAGCACATTTCGTAATTGCCGTGGTTATTCCGGTCTTACTAATCTTGTATGGTACTGCACGCATAATCATCGTCGTAGTGCGCACTCATCAGCAGATTTGCGATCTCGAACATTCGATTGCAGTTGGTAGCAGTTCCATCGGAAAGACAGGTTTCGTTACGGTTCAAGCGATACGGTCCTCTCGCAATGTGATCATCATTTGTGTGGTGTCGCTGGTTCTCAACACTCCTGTCTTTGCATTTATTGTACTGCGCTTTCTCACTGCCTATCATATTCCATATGTGTTTAGATTCGTTAGTATGTGGTTATTTGAAAGCAACACATTTGTGAACAGTCTACTGTATTTGCTGCTGTTCAAGTCTGTACAACGAAAGGTCTTCCATATGTTCCGTACAATCAACACCTGAATCCGCGAACGATGAGTGTCAACACCAAGCAAATCGATGAACGCAATACATATTCTCAGTTTAACGTCACAACGCAGGGAAAATGTTGTAAAAAGATAATGTTATGAATTACCGTCCCTTTGACCAGGGAACATGTGTATCGTAGTGTGGTGCTTTACTTCCATTGTGACGATGTTGTTGTCTTCGCATCGTGTTGAAATGGTGTCTTAGCTGAATGAATGACTGTGTAACATGCACCACCAAGTCAAACAATGCCACCCACGTAAAATATTATACTGGACACACTGCAATTACCATAAATCAACAAGTGCTGCTGTGTCGCCCGCAATGACTTCTAGAAAAGAGAGAATTCCACAACGCCATGTTCCCAGTGCCGATATTACGTCGGTTAATCGACGATGCAACAGTGTCTCATGCAAGCCATACTATATTGTCTACATACCAGGCATACTTTGTCATTTACCCTTGTTGCCTTGTCGTTGTTCCATGCGGTGGTACTGCCGCACCGATATCAGCCACGTCGCAAGATGTTATTACATTTGGGAATCCATTTTGACCATAACTTTCTTCTGGCTATTTGTACCATTAGCAACACTTGGTGGGATGCTGGAATTGCAGTGGTTATTATAAAAAATATTAATTGTATATTGGCTACGGTCTCCTTAAAGTGTTGATGTGTGATTGCATAACTAATGCATGTTATTTAATGATTATCCTTGTTAGTGGAGCTAGTTTAGATATAAAGGAATTAAATTGTGCAATTAATATTAACTTTGTTTTATATTTTGATTGGTTTCGAGCACATGTATTGCAGACATTTGTATATATTTATGTGCATAAGGCGGCCGCGTACGGGACCCCGGCAGAGAAGTGCTTATAGTTTAAAAGTTTTGCTATACATTGATTGACGGGGTTAGCGTTCCTTGCTCAGTGTACTATATGCTTGTTTGATGTGTATTAATTTTAATAAATAGATACACACATTAAGAAACAAATATTTGACGGATCTCCTAGCATACATTCTACATTTGTTAAATGCGGCGCTGTCAATTTGTGTATCTGCATATATATTTACGTTGTTATTGTTATCGTTGTATTGGGTTTTGGATATATCAGGTCGGCGTTGAATATATACTTGGTGTGTGTCCCGCATATTGACATAAAAAGTACCCGAATGTCTCACAGGCCGCTATATCCTTATATAGTGGTAGGCCTATGTGTGTACCGTATGGCCAAACACGCTAGCCCAAGTGCAGACATCGAAAGGAAGAAGAAGACGGAAGAAAGCCCCCCCCCCAGTTCGCATAGAAAGACGTTGTCGCCATCTTGGAAATCTGACGTCGCCAGGAACGAAGATGGCGCGTGTGCCGTATTGTAATGACGTCACAGTAGGTGTGTCGTCGTGTTCCGGTTTGGCATCATTATTAAGCCGCACAGCCGAACGCTGGCAAGAGATGCCAGTGTCTTTAGAGTAATCTCGACCGCATCGCTGTGGGGTTCGTGCCTTTGACACAAGTGGGGTGATATAATGCGGGCGTATGTAAGAACTCGGCCTGGTGATTTGAACATCTTTAGTTACCGTACATACTGTAAGGTTCTATTTATTGTTTTTGTTTCAGGTGTCTTCGACTGGTGAACATGCAGACCTGTCCATGATTGAAAACTTCTGGTAGCGTCACTGACCGATCAGGCTCCACGTTGGGAAGACTGGCAACGCGGAGGACAACAACTTGACAGTGAGGGAGGCCTTGCTTTAATTCGAATACAGCCACATCGTGCATTATAACGTGGCGATATATTTTATAAAGTAAGTTGATCACCGGGAGAATCAAAGATAGCATGACATAGATAGATGTGTGTATCATAACAACTGCGAGTGGACATTCATTTTAATGTTACAGTTCTCACGTATGCCAGAAAACAATCGAAACGTTTCATGTAGACTCTTGATCTGGCCAGCTTTCACGCTACACAATTGATCAAATCTAATATAATAAAGACGGTTTAGACTTGGAATCATTTCCTCGTAACCCATTCAGGCGGTGGTCTCTTGGGATCTTCGGAGGTATCCCAATTTTATGTTTGTTTATCGAATGTGCTCTACTTGTATTAATATGTCAATTGGGTGGATACAGCGTAAAGCAGCCAACTATTCCAGTAACATATGCAGCATAACATAATAACATTGCGAGCGAGCTTCTGTTCCAGTAGAACAATTTGGACACTTTAAGAGTAGTATTTCAAAGTAAGTAATGACACTATGTGATGCTAAAATAAGTCATGTGAAACACAACTTGTATAAGAGGCCGAGATTACACCGCCTGATATATCTTAACATTGATATACGTAAGCACAATCCGCGTGAAAGCAACACACATTCTCGCATACACACACACAAGAACTCAATACAGATATGCCATTACACCAAGCAGAACGCACTACAACCGGAAACAGTATGTTTAGGAAGCAGCCTGCTTCCTTTGCTTACTGTTTTGCATGCTGAGAAACGGGAAATGCTAAACATACCATACCAGATATCGTGAATAGCCATACAAAATACAAACGTTCTGTCAAGACTAGAATGGGTTGCAACCCTTCTCTCGCGTCGTGTCCTGAGAGCTGTTTTTGTCGGGGAATCTTCGGAATAAAGACAAAAGAGACTATTGACGTGTCACACACTGTTTTAAACTTTCTCAGCGGGAGGTTAGCTGATGACAAGTTTTAGATTTCAAGATCGCAGAGAGTAGAGAGACCATTTTTTGAACTGGACTTCTGTCGTCGATTGTGTTACTGTGAAGGTCAACAGTACTAATTTGTAATTAAGTGGCCAGTGCATGGGAACAAGTATATGAATGATGTGCAATTTCCGACAAGAATTCGGCACTTATGTTGAATACGAATCTACCTCAATTGTATCTACTTTTGAAACTTCGTTACAAGAAGCGCGGGTAGTGTAGTGGTTTCCGCATCTGACCGGAATGACGCCTGCCCGGGTTTAATACCCGGATGCAGCAGTGCATGCTTGTTATATTTGGTAAGAAAACCAATGGATGGCCGGAGACTGACATTGTGGAACTGTGCAGTTGGTTGTGTAGTGCTTGGTGTGTGTCCAGCATATTGATTTGCCTCATACATAAAAAGTACCCGAATGTCGCATAGGCCGCTATATCCTCAAACAGTGGTTGGCCTATGTATGTACCGTGGGGCCAAACACGCTAGCCCAAGTGCAGACAGCGAAAGGAAGAAGAAGAAGACGGAAGAAAGCGACCCCCAAAGTTCGCATAGATCGACGATGCCGCCATCTTCGAAATCTGACTTTGCCAGAAACGAAGACTACGCCTCTGACATATTGTCGTTACGTCACATTAGGTGTGACGTGGTGTTCCGGTTTGGGGCCATTATTACGCCTCACAGCCGAACGCTGGCAAGATATGTCAATGTCTTTAGAGTAATCTCGACCGCATCGCTGTGGGGTTCATGCTTTTGACACCAGTGGGGTGATATAATGCGGGCGTATGTAAGAACTGGGCCTACTGGTTTGAACGTCTTTAGTTACCGTATATACTGTAAGGCCCTATTTATTGTGTTTTGTCAGGTGTCTTCGACTGGTGAACATGCAGACCTGTCCAAGGTTGACAATTTCTGGTAGCCTCACCGACCGATCAGGCCCCACGTTGGGAAGACTGGCAACGCGGAGGACAACCACTTGACAGTGAGGGAAGCCTTGCTTTATATCGAGTACAGCCACATCGTGCATTATAACGTGGCGATATATGTTATAAGGTGGATAATCAAAGATAGCATGAAATAGATAGATGTGTGTATCATAACAAGTGCGAGTGGACAGTCCTGTTAATGTTACATATCTCACAAATGCGAGAAAATAATCGAAACGTTTCGGGTAGACTCTTGATCTGGCTAGCTTTCACGATACACAGTTGATCAAAACTAATATATTACAGAAGGTTTAGACTTGGTATAATTTCCTCGTAACCCGCTCAGGCGGTGCTCTCTTGGGATCTACGGAGGTATCCCAGTTTTATGTTTGTTTATCGAATGTGCTCCACTTGCATTACGATATCAATTGGGTGGATACAGCGTAAAGCAGCCAACTATTCCAGTAACATATGCAGCATAACATAATCACATTGCGAGCGAGCTACTGTTGCACTAGGACAATTTGGATACTTTAACAGTAGCATTTCAAAGTAAGTTATGTCACAGTATGATGCTAAAATAAGGCAAATGAAACACAACTTGTATAAGAGGCGGAGATTACACCGCGGGATATTTCTTAACATTGATATACGTCAGCACAATCTTCGCGAATGCAACACACATTCTCGCATACACACACATACAAGATCTAAATACAGGTATGCCATTACACCAAGCAGAACACACTACAACCGGAAACAGTATGCATAGGAAGCAGCCAGCTTCCTATGCTTACTGCTTTCATGCCGAGAAACGGGAAATGTTACACGATAGACGTATCATACCAGATATGGTGAACAGCCACAAACGTTCTTTCAATACTTGAGTGCACCTCTTCTCTTGCGTAGTTTTCTGAAAGCGGTTTTTGTATATTTATTGTTGATTGACTGGTGAACATGGAGACCTGTCCATGGTTGACAACTTCTGGCAGCTTCACTTACCGATCTGGCCCAACGTTGGGAAGACTGGCGACGCGGAAGACAACCACTTGACAGTGAGGGAGGCCTTCCTTTATATCGAGTACAGTCACTTCGTGCATTATAACGTGGCGATGTTGTTGTTAAGATAAGTTATTCACCGGGAGAATCAAAGATTGCATGATATAGATAGGTGTGTATATTATAACAACTGCGAGTTGACATTAATTTTAATGTTACAGTGTTCACAAATGCGAGTAAACAATCGAAACGTTTTAGGTAGGATCGGGCTATGTTTCACGCTACACATTTGATCAAAACTGATGTAATGAAGCCGGTTTGGACTTGTAATCATTTCATCGTAACCCATTCAGGCGGTGCTCTAGTGGGATCTACGAAGGTATCCCAGTTTTATGTTTGTTTATCGAATATGCTCTACTTGTATTACACATTCTTGCAAATGCATCACACATTATCGCATACACACACTTACACCAACTCAATACAGTTATGTTTGTTTGCCAATACACCAAGCAGAAAGCACTACAACTGGGAAAATATATTTAGGAAGCAGCCTGCTTCCGAAGCATATTGTCTCCTTGCCGAGAAACGGGAAATGATAAAAGACAGAAAAACAATACCAGACTTGGTTAACTGATAAAGGAAAAACAAAGGTTTTTTCAAGACTTGTGTGGGTTGCTCCTCTTCTCTCGCGTCGTGTTCTGGGAGCTGTTTTTGTCGAGCAAACTTCGGAATAAAAAAGAGACTACTGACGTGGCACACACTGTTTTAAACTTTCTCAGCGGGAGGTTAGCTGTTGACAGGCTTTACATTTCAAAATCATGGTTCATATATTCCTGAAAGATTGTGTACATTCATTGGTAACATATAACGATATGCCTTAACCATAATTATTGCAGTTTTTAGCTTTACTATATCTTGCAATTTAAGAATATTTACATTGTGAAAAACTACATTTGTGTCGTCAAGTCTTTTGGCACCACAAATTAGTCTTATAACCCTTTTCTGTAATAAAACTAAACAATGAATATTTGTAGTGTATGTGTTCCCCCATACTTCTGCACAATACATAATAAAAGGCATGAAAAGAGAATAGTACAAAATATGCATACCATGTTTGTTAATCAAGGAACTGGCTCTATTCATAATAGCACAACATTTTGACAGTTTAGATCTTTCTGGTAAAATGTGACTTTCCAGTTTAATTTGTCATCAATTACTACACCTAAAATGTTGTATGTAGATATGGTGAAACAATTACCCAAAAAATAGTAACAATATCTTTTTAGCGCAGAAAAAGAGTAATCCGAGTTGTATTTGCGATCGAATCCTACAAACTCGTTTTTCCAACAACTACGTATACTAACATTTCCAGATATAAAAACGGAAAACGTTATAATTTATGTGTAGAGCTTACTATAGGTATTTGCCATCGAATATTCAGAGTTTGTTTACACGACGGAACAAAGCTTGCTCAATGCTAGCCAGTCACAATTTAAAACGGGAGAGTGTCTGTTCTACTATACGATCAATAACTCTTTGTGTAAAGGGAGTGCAAGTATGACATTATCTAAGCGATGATTTAAAAAAAGATAATACTCTTACTGCATTTAAACGAAAATGCAAGAATCTTTTATTTAAGAAATAAATTGACAGAAAAGTCATTGACTTCAAATTTACCCCCTTAAAACATTGTAGATTGTAGTATGGTAGTTACATTTGCCTGTTTGTATTTGTGGTTTATTGTTGTTAACAATGTTCTGAGTACAACGTTCTGAATAACATTTCATCATCAAGAAGAGCGCTCGTTATTTGTATAATTACGTTATTTCCCAACTCATCTATCCCTAGCCGATGTAGTACTACGTGAAATCACCGGTAACCCCATTTCAGGTGCGTTCAGCGTCGCCAGTGTATGGTTATTTGAAAGCAACACATTTGTGAATAGTCTGCTGTATTAAATTGCTGTATCAAATAGATTTTGTTCCCTCTTGGTGATTTTGTCGTGAAATATGTTTAGCTTATAAGCAATAGCTGACATAAGGTATATCACTTCATTGAAATGTCAGCGTGGTAAACCAAAATTGGTTCGATTAAATAATCTACCACTAATATCACGCGCCTGCGCGAGATCATTATTTTGTGTTTATCTTAGATTTAATATAATATAGCAATGGGAGCAGCATGTTTGAATCCGATGCGTTAGTTTCCTGTAACGTGAGTTTAGTTATGCTGCTAACATACTCTCCTTATGTCATGTTCTAAATTACCATCAGGAAGTTGTCTAAAGGTTCCATTAGCTAGAAAGAATCTTTTCAAAAAATCGTTCATAAAGGCAGCCATTTTAATTATGAATGTTTACTTTTAATGTACTGTATACAACGTAATTCACATCGGAAGAGTGATGTTACGACTGACTTATTTATTTATCGATTATTTATTCCATCGACATATTGTGCCTATTAATTCAGTCTTATTTATTTACCTTTATTGACCAATGCTTGGTTCATATTATTATTGTTATTATATTGTGTTTTGTACAAAAAACTTAAATATATAGTCTACCTATTTATTGTACTTATTAATATATTTAATTTATTAATTGTTCTAATTTATTATGATTATACATATTATTTTTATTATTAAATATTGTAATATGTCATACCAACTCTACCTGGATCACAAATGTTATTACTGGCATTGCCTATGTCAAAGGCAACATCACTGTTTTAATGTAATGTTTAAAACGGACAACAAACTCTTTTCAATATTGAATCTTATATGACATCCAATTGTTCCACGTGTTCTAACAACTTGTTTGTCTTTTCAACATGTGGCTAGCTAAGGATATACTAACTGAACCTACGAATGTTCATAGAATGGGACGGTAAATAGATAGATTTGACTGCCACAGAAAAGCTCGCTCGCACCAATACTGGTCGCCATATATACGTCATATATACTACCTAATATTTTCTGATGACGTATGTAAACTGTAAGCTTCCACAGAATCAACTCGACAATGTGTTTATTAATTACGTCAGTCAATCGATGATACAGCCGTTTCTTTCATAATCCATATTTTATTACGTAGCAGGTAACGTATGTTATCAAAGGTTATAGCCTTGATGGTCTTCTATGCTATCTGGTTTAAAGTCGTTATTCCAATTACTATTAATTGCCATCAGTATAAAGTATTGATCATACATATGAACCAATTTGGACATCAGTCAGACTACACCAACGAAGTCCGCTTTGCAATAGACGTTTTTGTACCTAATCGATTCCCGGAAAGACTAATTAAAGAAACATCCAAAATACAATTTCGGAGAATTTGCGAACAGCATATTGATTAGACATTGAAGATATATAGATTCCTGTAAGAATCTACTTGATTGGATAATGTGTATGTCGTTATTATCGAATATTTTTACTTCACAATTATGATGTTTTAGATAAGACGAGAGGTAAATTGTACTCGGTATTGTATTCATGTAGTAATGATGTGTATATATACATATTAGCAAATTGGTACGTGTTGTATTCTTGGTACACAATTTCGTAATACAATTCATCCTTCGCAGTCGATGAAATGTTGAGAACGGTAGCATGTGTATGTTGTTCTGTTCATTACAGGTTAGCCATGATAAGTCCGCAAACACAGGAGTTGAGATCCTTCTTCTGAAGTAGCCCCTTGTGCCGCCGTATCTGCGTATCAGGAGTGAGAAAAAAATCGAAACATTTAATTAATTCGGCCTCGACAAAAGATTACTACCTAATTAATGGCACATTTTTGCATCCACATATTTTAACTGTTACATATTATGACGTATATCTTAGCATCAATAACATATGTGATAACGAGAAATCGGAGACGTAGTAATATTTGTTATTACGATGACTTCAACTGTTACCTACGTAGATAGTTATACGTGTTCCCTGCTGTTGAAGCATTATTAGTAACATCGCATGAAAGTAGTGGATTCTGCTATGATGCACAAGACGCATTCATCAGCGGTGGTAGTCGATGAACGTGTTAAGTGGGTGATTAGATAACCACACATTGTCGGGAGACCGTAAATTTTACACAGTGGCCGTATCGATTATGTTAATGTCTTGCCTTTGATTCTTCCGTGCAAGGTCAGTTCAGTTATATGTGGGTAAGGGCTACCCATGATGAAATGGTACGGCGTTATGCTGCATCGAAGGGCAACAGCTAAATGTGTTTATATGCTAAAAGAAGTGTTAACTTGATACACTCACTAGAACATATGTCGCGCAAACAAGTATGATTTTTGCATCAAGTACACGGATAAATTGGACTATGGCATGTGAAGAGATAAGTATTCCGCAGATCGTACGCCGCTCGCGACGTGTGTCTGCATCGTTAGTTATATTTTAAATACCTTGCGTGTTTATTTGGGAAAACAAGTGACGGAAGGTTACACCAGTGATCGAAGCGATGGATAATGGTACTAATTCTACAATTCTCTTTAACAATGACTTCAGCGACATTCTGAACACGAAAGAATACGCTGGCGTAAAATCGACTGTAATCAGTGTAATAATCTTATTGAATGTAATTATGAACTCGCTCGTGATCGCTGTTATCGCACATTACCGGCAGCTACGAGAAGATCGCACGACCCTTTTCATGTTCTCGCTGTCGGTGTCCGACCTCGCTGCCGGGTGTACCTTCATGCCCATCAGTGCCGCCCTGTGCTCCAGGGCAACGCCGGAAGTCGCCGACATGGTTGGTCTCGTTCCGAAGATACATGCCTTTATGATGTGGTGGTTTGCGTTCAATTCGATGCATAGTCTATGTTGGCTGACAATCTCCAAAGCGATCGCCATCCTAAAACCTTTTAAAGTCGAGCAACTTCTCTCCCACAAGCGCTGCTACTTCATCATTGGAACGTTCTGGGTTATTGGTTTTGTGTTTGCTATGATAAATGTCACAGCGATAAGTGTCATAACGTGGAATACAGATGTGTGCGTGTATCGCATTCCGAACGAAAGAACCGTGAAGGCGGGTGGCATGACATTCTTCTTAATCGCAGTGGTACTACCGGTCTCATTAATCATATATTGCACAATACGCATATTTATCGCGGTAATGCGCACGCATCGGCAAATTTCAGCCCTCGAACAGTCGGTAACAGTTGGCAACAGCTCCACCGGAAACACCGGTCTCGTCACGGTTCAAGCAATACGATCCTCCCGAAATGTAATAATCATTTGTATCGTTTCTCTACTTCTCAGTACACCTACCCTAGCCATTGCTGTGCTAGATAACATCTCGAACACACCATTTCCAGATGTGCTTGTTTTCGTCGGTGTGTGGTTATTTGAATCGAACACATTTCTGAATAGTCTATTGTATATAGCTCTGTTCAAGTCGGTAGGACAAAGCGTCGTCCACATGTTATACGCAATAGTCGTCTATATCCGCGCACGATGATATTTAGTAGCAAAACGATCGACTGATGATGCTGGTAACTTGTACATCCCATGTGATTTGGTTATGTTGTCGTGAAATGTAGTTAAGTTGTAAACAATAGCTTAGCCAATCTATCTCAGTTTATGAACATGTCAGCGTTGTAACAAATTTGGTTCGATTAAGTAATAGTTTGCGATTGGTACTGCACACCAGCGCAATATTATTCATTCATTTTTAACTTAGATTTAACTTAGACTTACTTATTTATTTATAAAATTATTATTTATTCAATCGACATAGTGTACTTAATTAGAGAATCATATTTATTTACCTATATTTATCCATGTTTATTATGATTGTTATTATATTGTGTCTTACAAAAAACATTTAAAGAAACATTACTTGCGTATTTATTTATTGTATGTTCTACCTATTTATTGTACTTATTTATACTTAATTTATTACTTTTAACCAGTTTGGTGCTGATTATTATTATTATTGCTATTATTATTATTGTTTTATAAACTGTATCAGTAGGACCAAAATGAAAATTGCGTTTCACAACTATTTCATCCTATTTCCGGTCCATAAAAATGCACCTAGAAAAGCAAATGTCTACGAGTACGCCATACACTGACCTACATTAAATAAATAAAGTTATATAGAGATCAGTGACGTCATACAACACTTTGAAACAAAGATATACATGATAAACAGGTAGAACATATACATGATAAACAGGTAGATTTTGGTAACTTCATATTAATTAAGTCCACTTTCATGCATATATTATAAGTTGTCCACAGCCAAATACGTTTTCAAAAAGTTAGCGATTATAAGTGTGCTAAACTAAGGTACTACACGACATTAGCGTCTTGACCCGTTGACGCAATTTACGTGTTTGCCTTTGGAGTTGCGAGGTTCAAGCTTGTTGTGATAAACATATACATCACTTTATGAGCAAATGGAGGCTGAATCAAAGTTAAATTGCACACAATTAGCATCATAGTATTATATTCGACGAAAGAATTTCAGTTTGAGATGTTGGCGGTCTCTGCAATCTTGTAAACTGGAATTTTTCAACAGCGACGCTCCCAGTAAATGATTACACTCTGTGTGCGTGTGCTCGCGCGCGTGTGTGTGTGCGCGTGCGTGTGTGTGTGCGCGCGCGTGTGTGTGTGTGTGCGCGCGTGTGTGTGTGCGCGCGCGGTGTGTGTGCGCGTGTGCGCGTGTGCGCGTGTGCGCGTGTGCGCGTGTGCGCGTGTGCGCGTGTGCGCGTGTGCGCGTGTGCGCGTGTGCGCGTGTGCGCGTGTGCGCGTGTGCGTGCGTGCGTGAGTGTGTGACACCAACATAATTTCCTCAATAATACGTCGGGTGCTTTTATAAGATTGCGTTTTAAATATTTGCAAGTCGAGTACAAAGTCATACGTTTTTACCAACTGTACCAACTGTATAGATTATCGAATAGCATGATGGTAAAAATGCTCCGTAGCATACGATTTCGTTAAAGTACACAATGGTGAAACGCATTTTGAAAGTTCTCCTTACATTTTTCATTCGATTCTGTTAATGGATGGGTTTTCCTTAAGAGCTCTTTATCTTGACGAACATTATCGTCCCCAGGATCACCAATTTTATTTCTGGCTTTATAATGTGTCATTGAAGAAAACATTATAACATTATTTGTTTTGATATAATGTTTAAAACGGACAATAGCGTGTTTTGAATCTCGAATGAGATACGTTTATTCTAGTTGGCCTAACATAGAACTTGTTTGCTCAACACATGGCTAGGAAAGAGTGTGCGAATTGAACCTACGAATTTTCGCAGAATGGGATTATAAAGAGATGGGGAACAAAAACAAAATTGGCTGTCACAGAGAAGCTAGCTCGCACCAATGCTGGTTGTCATATATACGATAGATCAGTCCATCTACATAGGCTGATACGACTTGCCCAACCTTTGTTGACGACTTATGTAAAATATAGACTTCCACAGCACCAATTTCACAATGTGTTTATTATCCTCAGTATGGGGTCCCTACGAAAGTGTGGACATCAACAGACTGGAGAGGTTCAACGTCGAGGAGCTCTATTTCTCAAAGACCGTTAACAGAGCAGACCCAGTGTTACTGAGATACCCAACGCCTCTCATGACACCGAGCAGCACAATCCATTCACTGCACTACCACCTGCACCACCAGCTACCGACAGCACTCATTCTTCACAAGAACTACAAAGGAATGGAAAACTCTCTCAGCAAACGCTGTAGCGGTATGCACAATTGACGCTCAACTTGTCATTCTATTCATCTAGACTCTTAAGCAATCTGTTGTTTTAGCTCTCACTGTACATATTCTCACCATAACATATCGCCGTTTTGTTTGTTTCTTCTTTCTATAATAATGTCCAGTCTGTTGAACGCGTCCAGTGTCTGATGGACGTAAATATCAGCCATTTTCTCCCACAATCCATACAAAGTCTTTGTTACGTAGCAGGGATCCTCTCCCATCAAAGCCTATTGCCTTCCTGGTCTTCTGTGCAAAGACAATACAACACAGATGATAGCCACGTCACAAGGTTGTATGAAGTTGTGACAAAGCCGTTATGTTGCCTATTTGTGATGTGTGAACAAGCAATTATTCACACATCTATCTCATATGATATCAATGTCAAAGAAGTTGCAACGGTAGTTTTGAAGAAAAAGAATACATGCGTGCGTGGGTCTTTTATCCTTATTAAGCTCAAATAGAAAATATGTTTGCTTATTATCTGCAAAGTTTGACCATTTATTTATTATTAACAAAGATGGTTGCATCATGTTTGTCTCAGTGTGGTCAATGTTCTTCAATGTCGTTTGAATTATGCAATTGATAGACTTGTCATTTGCTACGTGATCAAAGATGTAATTATAAATCATGCTTTAGCTTATTTACAATTGAACATATCTACATAGCACATGTCCAAAATGAGCTCGGTCCATTGCTGTTCAACATATAGACGAAATATCAATCTACCCCCAGTGATACACGGTGCATAACCTTTACCTATGTCTTATGCAAAAGCGACACATTTACGTCATCAACACTTGATGGGCTGCTCGATTTACAGTGATTATCGTAATGAATATTAATAGCCGTATGCACCGCAAGCGTATTGCTTAATTGCAACTCGGGCGCCAGGCCAGGGTTGTTGTTCCTCCTATAGCCAAGATGAATGTTCTTCCTTGCGGTCCTCTGTACGGCATCAACGAACTGATTGTCTGTGAAAAGACGCTACGTCGTTAAAGGCTGCGTCTGTACGTTGTTCACTTGAGATGCGATGTCGATTACTAGTTCTTGCACATTGAATGAGCTGAAGGTCGGAACTGTACATTTTCTGACAAATTCGCCTTTGTGAGGTTGACTACTTGAGAAGATAGTGATATAATTGCAGTTAAATGTCTAGGAAATATAGATTTTCTCATTGTCGCTATACAAAGACCCAACAACGCATGCCTGAAATGTGCTTGTTTATTTGACACTGATCCTTGCTGACGAGTTAGAGTTCCGCTTTGTGTGCGCATGCTCGCCCAGTACTGAACCGATACGGCAACGCAACACAGCACTGAACATATATTGTGCTAAAGGGAAACAACTGTTAATGGTTTGGTGATATGGGCCTAACAAAGGTAATAAAAAGTAACAACTTCCAAAAACAATCATGTTTGTAACGTCAACGGTTTACCAATTTTCTTTTTAGAACACGTAGTCCTAGAAAGTCTATGGACTACGCCATCTTAGAAAAAGAATAGCGTAGTGGAGTCGACTTGGTCGGCATGACATTTTACTTTCTGACCTAAACATGAAAACGATCACCAACAGCCACCATACTTGCACATGTTTACTATGTATGGTGATTATTTGAACATGCAGTTATTGCATAACATTAACCCATTAGCACTCAGCCGATTTTTACGGGAAGTCTGTGCCTCCTCAGATATATGACCTAGGTTTAAACAAATGTATTGTTTCCGCCAGGTGTTTTGTTCAAGCGCCTTTATTATGCAATTGCATGTTGTATATAATAAAAGTACTAAAAGGGTTGTTGACCATTTCTTGATTGACACTAAGACATTTTCAATTTAAAAAAGAAATGCTTTGTTGCGGTGTAACTTTTTATGCTTGCTTTTACTGCTACAAATTGTGTTTATTAAAAAAAACATTACATTATCTATACACTGGTATATAATTTGTTATAATATGTTACACTTGTTAGCAGTATCATATGTAATAAACAAACTAGACTACCTATTGTCGCAAAACACTGTTATTATTAAATTTCCTGACTGCTTCTCAGCCGGTCCCTATCATTTTCATGCATGGTTACGTGGTTACGTGGCGGTAAATTCAAATTTGCACCAACTCACCTCGCGTTCAATGTCGGAATCGAAATCGTCAAGGTCGCTTGCGTATTGTGAATTGTACGCGCTGCCTGTGATGCGGGGAAAAAGTGGCGGCTGGAAGACATTTTTAAATGACCCAAAACAAACATTATTGCTGTTAAATATTTGAAAACGCGGTAAATATTTTTTTGAGAACGGAAATATCCAAAATATCCAAAATTTAAATGTATATATCTAGATGTCTGCTGAATTTATTGCATCGCTTAATCACTAGATGGAACCACGTAAACCGAATTCAAACGCTGTGCTGTATTCGCTGGCCGGCTATGGCCGACCTGAGGAGATTCGGGCTGACCGTCAATGCCCGACTTGAGTGTTAATGAGTTGCAGATGTCTATGTTCACCCACAACCCTGTCTTTCTCTTATTTGTTCCGAACCTGACCGAGTGTCAGGGCGGTTTATTGCTAACATACATGATTAATATGTTTGATAATAACTCCACACTTGATGCTCAAGTTGACTCGAATATATCCCTTTTACTAATTGATAATAGTCCAACCATATTCACATAAACATAATTTAGTAACATCTTAGCTATTGCATCTTAGCGATTTATATTGTCCCTCTTTTAACTAATGTTAATATGTAAGTTGTATTTACTCTACATATCATAATATTTACATTGTAGTCATGTGAACTGTTGCTAGATACGTTATGATCATTAGTCATTTTACTGTTAGTCGTTTTCGTGGTGCAAATGTACGCATTTTGTTCTTTCTTCAAAGGGACTTATCAACCTACTATTACTAAAACCCGATGATCGTGAAAACTCATCATAACCCAAGGCAAAGGCGATTCGGCGCGTGTGAGTCGGTTGCAACATCCTATTAATTCCGCGTCGACAAGAAACTATTAGTTAATGAAAACAAATGTCATCCGCAACATGAAAGTGTACATATGATGCCCTAATGGTTAGCACCAATAACATAAGTAATAAATGGATCCCACCGAAGTCATCATATTTGCAATGAGGACGTGACTTGCTGCTGTCTATCTACGCAATGTCTACTGCTGTGTAAGTGAAACTATTATCAGAACCTGGAAGTGTTTTATTCTGCTCAGGTGACTAATATTCCATCGTCAGCGACGATAATCAACGAAAGTGTTTAGTGGATAATTGGAAAACCAAGAAGAAGCATAATAATAATAACGAAAATGGGTGTTTTTCCCAACCAACTCCTTCAAACAGGAATTCCATGATATGATGACCATGAACGAAATTAGCACACGCGTACTTTTACATCTAGCGGACGAGGCGAATTCAGTTTCGTGTACGCAGCGAAATTACTGGATCA
>JAODUO010002450.1:0-22453 GCA_025642075.2 Ridgeia piscesae
CGGGCACCCCAAACCCCCCGAAGCCAGGAAGAACGAACGCAAGGGACACACACACACCACACACACACACACACACACACACACCACACACCACACACCACACGCACACGCACACGCACACGCACACACACACGCACACACACACACCACACACACACACACACACACACACCACCACACACACACCACACACACACACACACACACACACACACACACACACACACACACACACACAACAAACACAATACAAATACAATACAAATACAAATACAAATACAAATACAAATACAAATACAAATCAACTCACATACACTCACACACACTCACACACACTCACACACACTCACACGCACTCACACGCACGCACGCACGCACGCACGCACGCACACACACACACACGGTGTAAATCGCAACACTTTAGGACACCTCGTATAGCTCATTATACCACAAATTTGTAATAGGCCGGATAATTAATTATGCCCAAATTATTTGTTGGAGATATGTTTGTTTTTCTTACAACAAGCACCGCACTCCCCTACCGGTTGAACAATATGTTTACTGACACTACAAAAACCATTGCAAATTATTGCGAATGACAGTACAATTTATTTTCCATTACTAGCTGTATGTTCTTCCTCGCCAAGAGTAAAAGTATTTCCAATTTTAGAAACAGAAGCTCTCTTATGGCCTCTACTGCTTATATTAATTTTATGCCGGGTTTTGTAGGCGTGCATGGGCATTCGGGTTAACTTAAGGCTAAGTCAACAAACGTTGTTTTTTTTATACCAAATATCGGAGTTTGCTGTCACACGACCGAAAATTATCGCAAAGTCTCTATGGTTTTAAATATCACTTTGACGGGAAGGGAGCCAGACGTGACCAGTATCACAAGCAGGCCTTTGGTTTGTGGCCGCAATGAATTTCAAGAAGGTAATAGTTGGCGTTCAGTTGCCTGATCACCAGCAAGTCAACCAAGCCCTCCAGCAACGGATACCTATACGAGCTAGCAAAAACAAAAACTTCAGTCAATAATGATTGTGTTAAAACGGTGCTATTTGTGATACGACAGAATATTCCACTTCAACATCCTCGCTGCGCTAGTACTCCCTGGCTGGTCGCCTCCGCAAACCGTGGGAATGGGCGTAGTCGAGCTATAAAATTATAGGTTTTGACTTCCCGAGTCGTTACTGCAGCAGCCATGTGAACAGCGCTAATACCCGCTCTAAATTGAAGATGGTACACGCACGGGCGCCGATCGGTGGGGACGGGGTGGACGCGTCCCCCCACTTTTCAGCGTGGGGGGACAGCATAGGAATTGTCCCCCCATTTTTCAGCTCAGAAAAATTGCGAGGCATATAGCCTGACTCACCACCCCTCTCTTCCTTAAAAGCCGCTACACAGGATTAGTTAGACAATAAATTCGCGATATGAAGTTCCGACCACCCATTAGAAAATCGACTAGATAAATTGCTTGGCTGGCCACACCGCGCAACTTGATCTTAATTTAGTAAATGATCATCATGCTGGGCTGCGCCGCTACCGGGCTGTATCAGTTTGCAACCTTGTGTTGATATTATTTATAGGCTCTAGCCATCAAGCACATTGTAAATGATGAAATTTGTGTTGCACTTTCACCCCTCGCCTGCTTGATGCTTATCGCCTACGACAGAAGCGGCGGATTCCTGCTTTTTGTGTAACTTATTCCCATTTCAGTGATGACAAATTTCTTTGCCAAAATGTTGGATTGGGAAATTCTACACAGCATGGGCGTCGATCGGTGGGGGACGAGGGGACGCGTCCCCTCCAACTTTTCAGCCTGAAGGGGATGCACAGGAAATGTTCTCACACGTTTTTAAGTTCATACAACGAATTTAAAGGCATGTATAGCGAGACTGATCACTCCCTTCTCTTATAAACTCTACATCGGTCTAGTAATAAAATTAATAAACATTATACGAGTTCAGATATAAACTTCAGACTACCTAGTGGAAAATCACTAAATAAATTGCTTGGTTGCCGCAGCCCGCAACTTGATCTTAGGCCAGTAAATATTCATCATGCCGGGCTCTGTCATTTTCACCCTTGTGTTGATATATTAATAGGCATTAGCCATCAAACACATTATAGATTATTAATTTTTGTTTGCCCTGTCACCCCTGGGATTGCAGCCTGGTCGCCCTGTTGGATATTTATATCGCCTACGGCGGAACCAGCCGATTCCTGCACTTGTGTAATTTGATCCCATTTTGAGGGATGACAAATTTCTTTGCCAAAAGGTGGGTTTGGGAAGTCCCACACAGGCATCCCTGTAACCTCTGCATCGTGTCACTCTATGAATCAGGCAAGCAGTGTTGGGTCCAAAGTCTAACCCCCAAATGTTCAGTGATTGGGGCGGGCCATGGCCCCTCTTCAAATATATATGTTGCCAAGATAACTATTTTAAATAAAATAACATAAAGGCCTTTGTTTATTTTAGAATTAGCACCAGACCAACAATGAATTGTTTTATATTTATTATAATATATATATATATATATATATATATATATTATATATTATACATGTCAAGAATAAAACATGTATATATATATATATATATATATATATATATATATATATATATATATATATATATATATATATATATATATTATACATACATATATGTATATATATGGTCCCCCGTCCCCCCACTTTTAAAACCGGATCGACGCCCCTGGCTACACGACTGGTGGAAATCCTAATATAATGACCAATTCGCATCCTAAACATTGCATGTAACACGAGCAACGTACGTGTAGCTGAAATAACCAAAACATATATAATATGACCGGAGGCCGACCACGCTCCTAGTGAGCGATTTTATTGAGTGAGATGTATGCACAGAGATGTGTCAATAGTATATTATGACTGGTACTTATGTAAACAGCTACAGCTTCCCATAGCACGCGATGATTGTCTTGGCTGTTTCAAGGTTAGCGTTGCCGCCCATTTCTGAGCCGAGTAAATAAACTTCCACTTTCCTTGACCTTGGCCTTATCCCTTCCACATCCACTCCGTTCACGTACGTCAAATTATTTTATTCAGCAGCAAACAATGTTCTTCCAATTATCTGTTATATTTTATTGCGATGCGCATCCCCTGCAAATACCAACAATAATCTTCAAAATGTTGAAGTTGATTGGTTAAATGCGAGAAGAAACACATCCGTCGCGCCGATCAAACACAACATTCTCCTCACATACACGAACCGCTGATTTGCATACGGAAAAAAATACGTCATTTACGAAGTCTTGTCAAACCAGACGAAGCGTTCATGCCTACGGAAATAGTTCGCAGTGAAACGGTTTTATATTCATCTTTATGCACAGACAATGTCACATTTATAACCGATCAAATAGGAAGTTTTAACTGCAATGTTTGCGTGCTGGCTGCACGCTCCCGCCAGGTAATGAACTGTCCACGTACCCAACGTGTCGTCTGCCTGGCGCTGATGTGTGTCGTGATATGTGGACTAGTTATACTCGAAAGCCATAGCTTGAACCAAGCCCAAGATATACAGGTACCATATTAAATATAGCAAATGTTGTGCTGAATGGCGTTGCACACGCAGCAAAAACAAAAAGTTCCCCATCTAAACGTGTATCCAGGTTGATTTTGGAGGGCAGGCAAGCAAACGCCGACATCAAGCAATTCAAGAAATGGCTGCCAAACACGTGCTTGTCGTCTTGTGTTGTCTTGCTTAGAGCAAGGCTAGCAGACGCTGTCACAGACCTGTGTCTCTGAGTCAGACTCTCGTCTCGCAGCTTCCCAGGGCCCACAAACCTAGGCTAAGACGGCCAAGCGCATCTGGTTTTTAATTGTCATTTTGTACTTCACAATATTAGTGGCTTCGCCTTCGTTCATCCAGTACCAGGATGTAAATAGTGGTGGGTCGGGTTGTTTGTATTAATTGCAGCACTATTTTGAATATGCATATTTGTTGCCGCGCTGTTTGGATGCCCAGTTGTGAGGCCAGAGAACACATATTCATATTGGCATTAGATGGACCCTATTAGATGGAAGAAATGAGCGTCAAAGTGAATTATAGTTTGATATTCCAATGACTACTAGAATTAGTATAAACACTGGTCATGACACCGTAGCCTAGGGAACACATAGGTCATAGCCTTATCTAGATACCTGTCATTTAGACAGGCTGATATCAGTTTGGGCAGGCAGGAATGTGAGCTGAAAGAGGCTGCTCCATCCTCTGACATGGTCATCATAAAACAACAGGGCCCCTGGGATGTAAACTAAAGGGAAACAAAAGTCAGCGCTTTAGTGATATGCCATGGGCCTAATAGAGTTGCTAAAAAAGTAACACTTCCAAAAACAATCATATTTTTAATGTTACCTGTCACCGGTTTACCAGAAAAACAATTTAGAACACACAGCCATCGAAAGTCTATGGACTATGCCATTTTATCAACAGAATCACGTACATAGCGTACAGTCGACTTGGTCGGCATGAACTGTGCATAATATCTTTTACTTTCTGGACTAACCATGAAAACGACCACCAACAGCCACCAAACTCCTCACATCTTATATACATGTACCGGGTACATAATTATTATCATCACTGTGATCTTCAGAAAATTATAAGTTATACTGTAATTATAATATTTTATTTCATATAGCACCAAATCCATAATTGTTTGTGGTGCTTCACAACAAACTGCTATTGGGTCATTCCATGTCAAATCAATCACTTTTTAGCCATTTTTGCATCACCCGACTCCAAATTTAATTAAATTTAGTACAGTTCACATGAGTATATCAAAATAAAAAATTAAATAAAAATGTAGGTCACATACCATTGAAGATATAGGTCACTGAACTTTGACCTGATTCGCATACTGACCGCTACAGTAATGCCTGTAACTCTGCTATTAATAATACTAGAGAAACGAACAATATATCATTGGAAAGCCAATACACATGCACACATAACTATTATAAAATTAAAACAATAATGTAAATAAGAATGTTGTAATTTTTGTAATTTAACCTATGACCTCAGATACCAAAAACATGTATCTTGATTTTGCTAAAAAATTATTATATTAGAGTGGGCAAATAATAATGTTCAGAGATACATTAAATTAAGTACATGCGATGTCACCCGTGGATGAAAAATTGCACCAGGATAGCACTGGTGCAACCCAATACAAACATACAGAACAGTCCCTTAAAATAATATTAGAGTGGGCAAATAATAAGTTTCAGAGATACAGTAAATTAAGTACACCCGTCGATGAAAAATTGCACTGTTTAACCCAATACAACCCAATACAAACATACAGCACAATCTCTGATTTTGCTAATATTGATATGCACATATGTATCTCTAAACATTATTATTTGCCCGTGCTCTAATATTTTCAGGGACTCTTCTGCAATAGAGATATTGTGTAAAATATATTAGCACATTATTTGGGTATCTGAGGTCAAAGATCAAATTTAAAAAAATACAATTCTTATTTTCACTAATGTACTAGAAATATATTATATTATCAATTATTATATCATTGCAACATATAAGGTGTCACTAAAACTAACACTCATACCGGTACATCAATTGGGATTATATTTTATGTCACTCAAGAAGTTGTTCCTGTCTTTCTCAAATCAGGATTGAAATTATAATGACACTGCCATCACAAGTGCTATGTGTAATATAGCACATGCAAGTACAAAACAAAATTATATTGTATTAATCAGAATAAATTTACCTACACTGTGTCATCAAAATTACTGTTGCGTGACTACAAAACATTGAAAATAATGAGAATATTATGTCAACAATCCAGAGAAGAAACCAGATGGACGAAAAGATACATAAAAATCTGTTATATTTTGTGGCTAATGCGCAATTATTTAAAAGTTCAGAATCAACTGAAATATCGCCGATGTCAACCATGGCTGTCAACATCGCTGCAGCTTTTCACATTTTCATCCAAATCATCAGACATGCTAACTAAACAACTGCAATTCTTGCACATGAACATCGCTAATATGAATAGTGAAACATCTCCGATCGACTGCTGATTTGATTTTGCTAGAAAGTACAGTTTTTGTTGATAGATATTTGTTAACTTGGGGTCAAACTGTCGGTAAATCTCCTGTCTACATCCGGGTATAATTTGATGAAGTTTCCGCAAAAAATAGTGACATCTAACGATTGTTGTACACACTAGTGTAAAGCCCCGACACGTCGGGGTTCAGGATCCATGAGGTTAAGACCACTTACTGAGTAAACCACTGATGTAAAAATTTTAATTGTAGATGCAAATGGTTAGTTTGTGTAAACTCTTAGGTGTATAACACCAAATCGTTTACTTTTTTGCTCATTAATCTTTTAACTAGCATGGCCTAAATTTGTTGTTCTACTGAAGCGAACCCTCACCCCAGGAAAACCTAGTAATTTTTCCCAAACCAAGGTTTGCATGCATGTGCACACCCAATCACCACAAGGTTTTGGACTGACAAAATTTTTATTCTGCATAAAAGCTTGGTGTGTTTTGGTCAATTATGACTACAGATATATCAGTGGGAAAGCAGTTGTACAGTGAGTGGTGCCATCTTGTAAGAGAAGTATATTAATGCAAATTGGCACTGACATTTAATAATTTTGGGTCAAAACACTACATGTCCCAGAACATTGAAATGTTGGTCAGTGTGAAGGTGATCTAAACCAATACTAAAACCATAATGTGTTTGGGGGAGTAGGCCAGCTTTTGAGATTAACCCTAAGTTGGTTTGTTTGGTTTCAGCACAATGTATCACCTGTAACATTGGTGACATAGTGACAACACGACTGGGGATGACTTTGGATAATCTAACGGTCTTCACCACATGGACAACATGAGAGAACTCCACAGAATCACCAATCCATGCAATGGCACACCTTCCAAGCAGCCAAGATAAATGTGGACTGGTGGATGGACAAATCCTTATGACGGCACAAGAAAGCGAAAATTGTCAACATCTGATTGTAATTATGTACCCGGTAGTCAGCTTTACCTTTGTGTGCACTTGTGTATTTAGATCATACCTTAGTTCTAGTGCAAATAGATGTGCGATCCAGAAAAGGCTTAAATTGTTATCCACTGTCGGTGAACTTGCTGGAACATACAGGGAACCAAGTCAGGACCTTAGAGGGCTGTATCTTCAACTTGTGGACACAATATCGAGCCAACTCCATACCGTAGCAGATGTGCGACGTCACTTGATTCCAAGATATGTTACTGCAGTTCCACAATCAACCACACTGCAGATTACTTTGTGGATAAAGCGCAAATCACTATTCTGGACTTCACGTTTCAAAACTTGAAATTCACAACATACTGGCAATTGGAGATTACAATACAGTCACCAGGTGGCGTGGCAGATCCACAGTTTGTGATCTTTAACATGACCTATATTTTCTTAGTCCTTGGAAATATTCATGCGATATTCATCAGTCCTCGTGACAATTTGTTGGATAATATGAATGATGACATGTGACCCCTCACAACAGTCGTTGAAACTAGAACCTTTCTATCAACACAGTGGTGGCCACTGAGGTATTTTGCCCGCAGATGCATTGCCACCTTTCCCAGAATTCATGAGCAGCGGGTTGACAGAACAAGGCCACAGTCTGGCTGCAGTGTGTATCGATAGTTACTTCAAAGTGGACATATGGATGGTACCAGGCTGGGGTGATGGAAGACAACAGGTAGGGAAGCCTTCTTTCTAATTTTCTTCCTGAACCTACCATGTTGGAAACTTAGCGTCAAGTATTTGTAATTTAATAGCATTTTTAGTGCTTGTAGATGATCAGAACTTGGGATCACATTCTTGTACTTTCATTTAATAGCATTTTTCAGTGCTTGAACTTGAATTTGTACTTAGGTTTTTGTACTTGTACTTAGTCAGTTGTGCTTGTCAAACTATAAAGTACATTCCAAGTACCTACCTTGAATCTTTAAAATACTAAATAATACAAGTTTCTACACTGACTAGCAAGTGATGATACTTTTTACAACAAGGACATCCTAAGATACTTATATAATTTAATGCAGGACACCACTCCCAAATAAAGTTGACACAGACATGTGGCATGTTGTTCGATAACACAAGTCAATTATATATATGTTAATATTAGGGCTTACAAGTAAGCCAACTCTTTATGTATAACTGGCATCAAATAACTACAATAATAGTCCATTTGCCGCTGCTATGGTTGTAATGGTGGATTTATGAATTGTCTATAGTATAAGGTTTGTTTGGTGGAGTTGTCATCACATGGGGTCATTGATTAGTTGGGTTGTCAGTCTGATAACCTTGGGGAATATTTTTTATGTGCAAATTAGGGTGGGCATTAATGAAACACCTATTTAATTCAATATTGTTAAAAGTATGCATGATACTGTCACAAAAATTGTTGTATATACATATGTTTTCAAGGTCAATGATTAGGATAGACACTATTAGAAAGTTTTAGCGTATATATTTATTCCCAATTTGCAAATTAGCCACCGCCATTATCGCAAAATCTCCTTCAATATCTCTGAATGTATGGATGATAATGAAATTTAATAGGGCATTTCCATGAAAATTTTGAAAATGGTCTGAAATTCTTTCATTGAATTTCAATGGAATATTGCATGTTTTTGATGGGACTTAATTCTTTGCTGCGCAGACTGTCCAAAACTGCCCAGTAAACTCACAGTTCGTGGGCCTTTCGTTTACCGCGATCACATTCTTCTTTTACATTAACCAGCCAGGTCAAACTGCTGATCTAAGCTCTATGTAGGTCACGGAAACATGTGCTCTTGCCATCTTGTGAAAAATTGTTTTCGTTTGCGAATTAAGTTAGTTTATTTGGAAGGATGTTGAAGTGCGTTTGTCTAGTTAACCTCCGACATCGTGCAGCATTTGGCGGATATTACTGAGATCATTTCTCGACGACTTCGAGTCGGATATCGATGTTTGCAATGTGAATAATGTCGACAGCGATCATGGAGACCCTGTTATTTTCCATCTACGTTGTTTGTGCAACTTTTCGTTGTTGAGATACGAAGAAGATGACCCGTCGGCGGCATGT
This sequence comes from Ridgeia piscesae, assembly GCA_025642075.2. Taxonomy (NCBI): domain Eukaryota; kingdom Metazoa; phylum Annelida; class Polychaeta; order Sabellida; family Siboglinidae; genus Ridgeia; species Ridgeia piscesae. The sequence goes on from JAODUO010002450.1 coordinate 9,137, forward strand.
TCATTTCGCCGATATGCAGCCATTTTGTTGTTCGGATCACCGTCTGTACTTCGTTTGGTTGATTTATTTTAGGGTATTTTATTAATATGCACTATGGTCACATTGCTTCTGATAAGGGAGCATCTATTTGTGAAAGGAGTCTGCTATCCTTCGTTATTCGAGTGTAGATTTTACATACGAAAAGAACATTCCATTCGGCAATATGATCGGTAAACGATAGCCATTCTGTAAATTATGGCATGATTTTTGTCTTCTGTCGCATTGGCTTTGTTTACAAGAGCAATTATAATTTGAAAACTAACCGTCAAAATTGGATAAATGTTTTACTAGGATAAAACTAACATACGTGGCTACATTAGTTCTACAGGATCACTGCTGTGTGTTCTAAAAAAAATTATATGTAGCATGATGAAGTTGCTTATTTATTTTGTCATCATAATTGTTAAAGTTTGCTTCAAGATATGAAATGTAAAATTTATTGCAACACCTAAATTTTAATAACACATTTTATTCACACAATCATTCCATGTACAGTGCAATTAATATTCCTTATAGCTACTTCCCGTTATAGCTACTTTTTATTCCCGTTATAGCTACTAATTAAGTTTGACAGTTGAACTAGTCCCGTTATAGCTACTTTTCTATTTCTCCATTTTACAATGTAACAAGATAAGGGAGCATTAACTATTTCATCTCCATCCAGCTGATGTCCATGAGGGGTGGACGGCTTTGATATAAGTGTGTCACTAGGAATTTCAACAAAGTCAAGTGATCATTTTTAACGAGTACTTTGTGGAGACATGCAAAATATGACATGATTATATATCTCTATATATATATATATATATATATATATATATATATATATATATATATATATATATATATATATATATATATATATATGGGTATTTCCATGAAAATTTGGAAAATGGTCTGAAATTTTATTCATTGAATTTCAATGGCATATTACATGTTTTTGATAGGACATAACTTAAAGTTATAGGAAAGAAACAATTTTCAATCATTGCACAATGCTTTATGTGAAAATGCTACATCCAACCATTAGCACTGAAATGACAACATTTCACTCATCTGAAATGTAAATAATTAGTAGCCCTTTATATCCCTGTTTTCTGTTACTCTCATGGTTTGCTCAGTTGCTGTTATTTTTTAAAGCCTTAGTCTCATGTATTATGACAATAATATTTCTGAGTCTGTTCTGTATTTTTTAAGAGATGCTTCTACACTGAGGTGGTCATTTTTGCGTAACGCGAGTCACAAAATTATAGATTTTTAACTTTATACAGCAGCCTTTGGTAGTCTAAGACTGTCCATTATAAATCTCCTCCTTCTTTTTATACTTTATTAAATGACACAAACTATATCCATATCTAGTGAATCTATACTGTGATATTGGACACTGAATATGTGTAACGCGAGTCACGTGTAACGTGAGTCACGAAAAATAAAGTATTGTAACGCGAGTCACAATGCATTTGTTAGATTTTTCTCCCCTTCTAAGCATACATGTTAAGTTTTGGAAATGCCAATGTGGGAGATTTATACGTAAATCGGAGGGTCTTGGGGGGGAAACAGTATTTTATACGTAAATCGTTTTTTTTGTATTGTGTTTTATTGATGTTAACAATGTTCTGAGTACAATGTGCTGAATAAACTTTCATTCATAAAAAACCCATGTATGTCCACCAGTCAGGACAATTGTAGTGAAGTAGGTGTCTAAGTGGATACTCAGAGTACTAATGAGACAAGTGTTAGAGTAGCTAGAAACAACAATGGGAGTTTGACCAGGCAAGACACAGAGGTGTTAATCCAGCCTGCAGCATGTCCACTAGTGAGGACAATAACAATGGGGTAGGTGTCAAAGCAGACACTCTGTGTAGTACTGGGGCAAAAGTCAAAGTAAACACAATAGGGTTGCAAGTCTCGCGCGCGAAAACGAGGCTGGGGGCAGTTGGTGGGCAGGAGGTACATATACTCCATGTTAACATATAGGACTTTGTTTTGTTTTGGTCGTAATAATCGAACTGTTCCGAAATAGCGTATTTCAGTTACATTGTCCGAAGGATTATTACAAGCAGAAGCAGTGGAACACTTTGCCGGTGACAATGATCTTGGAAATCATAAATTTTAATCGATTATTATGGTGGTTGCCATGGCAATAGTGGCAAGTACTTGTGTTTGGCGATCTTGACTAATAATGAAGAGTGCCAGTTTTAGCGCAGTACAACCTGTTTGGGGCAAACTTATACATGTGTTATGATTATGTGCATTTAGACAACTAGTCAGATATAAGTGCTTATCGAAACCACAACGTACAGCAATGTAAAACGCAAATTCCGTAAAAGACACATGCGGTCTAACATCATGTCTATTATCTGCACAACGTAAATCGCTATGTGTCTATGATAGTGTGATAAACTTAATATTAAATCGGACATTTAAGATAAGAAACGTATAACACAAGATACTTATGAACTGATTTTCCTAGTATTCATCAGTCGGAAGCTACAACTGTCATCCATCGTTAGAATATTATTCTTGTGTCCAGTCCCCAACTAGTCTCGCTTAGTCCCCAATGAGCTCCAGTCGCGCGGAGTCACGCCATGTATCTTGACCCATTTGCAGGCCCTATAGCTACAGAAGCATTTTGGACTACTGACCAATAATCACATCCAGATAATAAAGAGCCCCTGGACATGTCCAATAGATAGAACAAAGGACCAGAGCTGGCTTTCTTGCCCAACATCTGCCAGACTTTTATGTACATCATATATACATGTTTTGCTAACTGTCCAGTTGTCCATACAGTAACTTTATTAATGTTTTAACATAATTTATAAACATATTAACGGTTTGTTTTAAGAAATCACATACCGCTCCCCAAGCTTCTTTGGACTTTCACCCGCTACAAGCTCCTAAACTATGCCTCTTGGATGAGATGTTCCAACTTGGGCACAAACTAACAATCGTCTGGTCTAGCGGTCACAATTGTTTCCTACAAAGTTACTTTGACATCAGCAGAGTGTAGTTCGGTTCAACATCTACACCCAGAGCACATCCCAGGGGTGTCAAGACTCAGGTTGAAAGTTCCAGTCTGGAACATAGCTGCTTACACAACTTGTTTCATCTTAGGGCATTCATGAAAAATGAGTTATACCTGACTTATATGTGCTGGCTTTTTGTGCAAATGTATAACTATTTTGTGATGAAATCATTGAACAAATACATTATTTTCAAGGAGCGAACAGTGTCTTTCTATCTGCGACATGAAGCTAGCTACTTATGCTTCTGAGAGAAGCTGAAATGGTGATAGATTGACCAGACCTGAGGATACTGCACTTTTTAATATATATATATATATATATATATATATATATATATATATATATTTTTATATATTTATATAAAATTTATATATATATATATATATATATATATACATACTCAGTAACCCACATATATATATATATATATATATATATATATATATATATATATAAAAATATATAATAATACTGTTTTTCTATAGCGCTAATTCCCGCATGGCGGATCGATGCGCTGTACAAGACATATCATTAATGTATTAATAAATATAAATGTATATTATATAAATTAGTATAAATCAAAAGAAATTTTGGTTTTAAGATGTACACTAGTAAACCTTTGTATGTAAATTATATAAATCATATAAATCAATTTAAAATAAATTAAACACTGTTTTAAAGATGTATAGTATTAAACCTCTGTAAATTTTATAAATTAATATAAAATTAAAACATTTACTTTAAAACTGTGTACATAAATTATCTATACATCAATCTAAAAAACAGATACACTAATTAAAACGTGTATAACAATAAAACAAAATTCTAAAGAAGTGTCCGTCATTTCATAACATTTGAATTAATTAAAATGTCTAATAAAAAGATAGATCTTTAAACACTTTCTAAACATAGATAATGGTCCAGATGCACGAATGTTCACATATACGTATATATATATATATATATACACTTTGGAACTCAATATATATATATATATATATATATTTTATATATAAAATATATATATGTGTGTGTTGTGGACTGTATTCTAGCTGTGTACAATGCAGTGACTATGTATTCAAACTGTGTACTTATGGTGCAGTTACTGTGTATTCAAGCTGTGTAGTTGCAGTGTAGTGACTATATATTCTAGTTGTGTATTAGGGGTGAAGTGACTGTGTATTCTAGCTATGTACCAGGGGTGTATCAGCTGTATTCTAGCTGTATATTGGGGGTGTAGTGACTGTATTCTAGCTATGTACTGGAGGCATAGTGAATGTGTATTCTAGTTGTGTACTGGGGATACAGTGACTGTGTATTCTAGCTATGTACTGGGGTACAGTGACTGTATTCTAGCTGTGTACTGGGGGTACAGTGACTGTGTATTCTAGCTGTGTACTGGGGTACAGTGACTGTGTATTCTAGCTGTGTACTGGTGGTACAGTGACTATGTATTCTGGCTGTGTACTTGGGAGTGGTACAGGGTTGGGGCTGTGTATTCTAGCTGTGTACTGGGGTACAGTGACTGTGTATTCTAGCTGTGTACTGGGGTACAGTGACTGTGTATTCTAGGGTGTGTACTTTGGGGTACAGTGACTGTGTATTCTAGCTATGTACTGGGGTTTCAGTGACTGTGTATTCTAGCTTTTGTACTGGGGATACAGTGACTGTGTATTCTAGCTTTTGTACTTTGGGGTACAGTGACTGTGTATTCTAGCTATGTACTGGTGGTACAGTGACTGTGTATTCTAGCTGTGTACTGGAGTACAGTGACTGTATTCTAGCTGTGTACTGGGGTACAGTGACTGTGTATTCTAGCTGTGTACTGGGGGTACAGTGACTGTGTATTCTAGGCTGTGTACTTGGGGTACAGTGACTGTGTATTCTAGCTATGTACTGGGGTTACAGTGACTGTGTATTCTAGTTGTGTACTGGGGATACAGTGACTGTGTATTCTAGTTGTGTACTTGGGGTACAGTGACTGTGTATTCTAGCTATGTACTTGGGGTACAGTGACTGTGTATTCTAGCTGTGTACTGGGGTACAGTGACTGGGTATTCTAGCTGTGTACTGGTGGTACAGTGACTGTGTATTCTAGCTGTGTACTGTGGTACAGTGACTGTGTATTCTGGCTGTGTACTTGGGGTAGAGTGACTTTGTATTCTAGCTATGTACTGGGGTTACAGTGACTGTGTATTCTAGCTGTGTACTGGTGGTACAGTGACTGTGTATTCTAGCTGTGTACTGGGGTACAGTGACTGTGTATTCTAGCTGTGTACTGGGGTACAGTGACTGTGTATTCTAGCTGTGTACTGGGGGTAGAGTGACTGTGTATTCTAGCTGTGTACTGGGGGTAAAGTGACTGTGTATTCTAGCTGTGTACTGGGGTACAGTGACTGTGTATTCTAGCTGTGTACTGGTGGTACAGTGTCTGTGTATTCTAGCTATGTACTTGTGGTACAGTGACTGTGTATTCTAGCTGCGTACTGGGGGTACAGTGACTGTGTATTCTGGCTGTGTACTGGGGGTACAGTGACTGTGTATTCTGGCTGTGTACTGGGGGTACAGTGACTGTGTATTCTAGCTGTGTACTGGGGTACAGTGACTGTGTATTCTAGCTGTGTACTGGTGGTACAGTGACTGTGTATTCTGGCTGTGTACTGGGGTACAGTGACTGTGTATTCTAGCTGTGTACTGGGGTACAGTGACTGTGTATTCTAGCTGTGTACTGGGGTACAGTGACTGTATTCTAGCTGTGTACTGGTGGTACAGTGACTGTGTATTCTAGCTGTGTACTGGGGTACAGTGACTGTGTATTCTAGCTGTGTACTGGGGTACAGTGACTGTGTATTCTAGCTGTGTACTTGGGGTACAATGCTGTGTATTCTAGCTGTGTACTGGGGGTACAGTGACTGTGTATTCTGTTTTGTACTTTTTTGGGGGACAGTGACTGTGTATTCTAGCTGTGTACTGGGGGGACAGTGACTGTGTATTCTGGCTTGTATGGGGGACAGTGACTGTGTATTCTAGTGTGTACGGGGGGACAGTGACTGTGTATTTGGTTTTTACTGGGGTACAGTGACTGTGTATTCTGCTTTTACTGGGTACAGTGACTGTGTATCTGGGGGTGTACTGGGGGGACAGTTACTGTGTATTCTGCTGTGTACTGGGGGGACAGTGATGTGTATTCTGGGTGTGTACTGGGGTACATGACTGTGTATTCTAGCTGTGACTGGGGTACAGTGACTTTTATTCTAGCTGTGTATGGGGGTAAGTGACTGTGTATTTAGCTTGTACTGGGGTACAGTGATGTATTCTAGCTGTGTCTGGGGTAATGACTGTGTATTCTACTTTTACTGGGGTACAGTGATTTTGTATTCTGCTGTGTCTGGTGGTACAGTGTCTGTGTATTCTAGCTGTGTATTGGGTACAGTGCTGTGTATTCTGCTGTGTACTTTTGGGTAAATGGCTGTGTATTCTGTGGGGGGGTAAGTACTTTTATTCTGTTTTACTGGGGTGTGCTTTTATTCTGGGTGTGTACTGGGGGTACAGTGACTGTGTATTCTGGTGTGTACTGGGGTAATGATGTGTATTCTAGCGGGACTGGGGTACAGTGACTGTGTATTCTGGCTGTGTACTGGGGTACAGTGACTGTGTATTCTAGCTGTGTACTGGGGTACAGTGACTGTGTATTCTGGGTGTGTACTGGTGGTACAGTGACTGTATTCTAGCTGTGTACTGGGGGTACAGTGACTGTGTATTCTAGCTGTGTACTGGGGTACAGTGACTGTGTATTCTGGCTGTGTACTGGGGTACAGTGACTGTGTATTCTGGGTGTGTACTGGGGTACAGTGACTGTGTATTCTAGCTGTGTACTGGGGGTACAGTGACTTTTATTCTGGGGTGTACTGGGGTAAGGGGGTATTCTAGCTGTGTACTGGGGTAAGTGACTGTGTATTCTGGCTGTGTACTGGGGTACAGTGACTGTGTATTCTAGCTGTGTACTGGGGTACAGTGACTGTGTATTCTAGCTGTGTACTGGTGGTACAGTGACTGTGTATTCTAGCTGTGTACTGGTGGTACAGTGACTGTGTATTCTAGCTGTGTACTGGTGGTACAGTGACTGTGTATTCTAGCTGTGTACTGGTGGTACAGTGACTGTGTATTCTAGCTGTGTACTGGTGGTACAGTGACTTGTATTCTAGCTGTGTACTGGGGTACAGTGACTGTGTATTCTAGCTGTGTACTGGTGGTACAGTGACTGTGTATTCTAGCTGTGTACTGGGGTACAGTGACTGTGTATTCTAGCTGTGTACTGGGGTACAGTGACTGTGTATTCTAGCTGTGTACTGGGGTACAGTGACTGTGTATTCTAGCTGTGTACTGGTGGTACAGTGACTGTTTATTCTAGCTGTGTACTGGGGTACAGTGACTGTATTCTAGCTGTGTACTGGGGTACAGTGACTGTGTATTCTAGCTGTGTACTGGGGTACAGTGACTGTGTATTCTAGCTGTGTACTGGGGTACAGTGACTGTGTATTCTGGCTGTGTACTGGGGGTACAGTGACTGTGTATTCTAGCTGTGTACTGGTGGTACAGTGACTGTGTATTCTGGCTGTGTACTGGTGGTACAGTGACTGTATTCTAGCTGTGTACTGGTGGTACAGTGACTGTGTATTCTAGCTGTGTACTGGGGGTACAGTGACTGTGTATTTAGCTGTGTACTGGGGTACAGTGACTGTGTATTCTAGCTGTGTACTGGGGTACAGTGACTGTGTATTCTAGCTGTGTACTGGGGTACAGTGACTGTATTCTAGCTGTGTACTGGGGTACAGTGACTAGGTATTCTAGCTGTGTACTGGGGTACAGTGACTGTGTATTCTAGCTGTGTACTGGGGTACAGTGACTGTTATTCTAGCTGTGTACTGGTGGTACAGTGACTGTGTATTCTAGCTGTGTACTGGTGGTACAGTGACTGTGTATTCTGGCTGTGTACTGGGGTACAGTGACTGTATTCTAGCTGTGTACTGGGGTAAGTGACGTGTATTTGCTGTGTACTGGGGTACAGTGACTGTATTCTAGCTGTGTACTGGTGGTACAGTGACTGTGTATTCTAGCTGTGTACTGGGGTACAGTGACTGTGTATTCTAGCTGTGTACTGGGGGTACAGTGACTGTGTATTCTAGCTGTGTACTGGGGTACAGTGACTGTATTCTAGCTGTGTACTGGTGGTACAGTGACTGTGTATTCTAGCTGTGTACTGGTGGTACAGTGACTGTGTATTCTAGCTGTGTACTGTGGTACAGTGACTGTGTATTCTAGCTGTGTACTGGTGGGTACAGTGACTGTGTATTCTAGCTGTGTACTGGGGTACAGTGACTGTATTCTGGCTGTGTACTGGTGGTACAGTGACTGTGTATTCTAGCTGTGTACTGGGGTACAGTGACTGTGTATTCTAGCTGTGTACTGGTGGTACAGTGACTGTGTATTCTGTCTGTGTACTGGGGTACAGTGACTGTGTATTCTAGCTGTGTACTGGTGGTACAGTGACTGTGTATTCTAGCTGTGTACTGGGGGTACAGTGACTGTGTATTCTAGCTGTGTACTGGGATAGTGACTGTGTATTCTGGCTGTGTAATGGGGTACAGTGACTGATGTATTCCTAGCTGTGACTGGGGGTACAGTGACTGTATTACTAGCTGTGTACTGGTGGTACACTGACTGTATTCTAGCTGTGTACTGGTGTTAACAGTGATGTATTCTGGCCTGTCCATACTGGTGGTACAGTGACTGTATTCTGGCTGTGTACTGGTGGTACAGGGACTGTATTCTGTCTGTGTCTGGTGGTACAGTGTCTGTGTATTCTAGCTGTGTACTGGTATAGTGACTTGTATTTAGCTGTGTACTGGGTAAGTGACTGTGTATTATATATGTACTGGGGGTACAGTGACTGTATTCCTAGCTGTAGTTACTTGGTGTAACAGTGACTGGTGTATTCTGGCTTGTCGTACTTTGTACATGACTGTGTATTCTAGCTGTGTACTGGGGGTACAGTGACTGTGTATTTGGGTGTGTACGGGGTACAGTGACTGTATTCTGCTGTGTACTGGGGTAAGTGACTGTGTATTCTGCTGTGTATTTGGGGTACAGTGACTGTGTATTCTAGCTGTGTACTGGGGTAGAGTGACTGTGTATTCTAGCTGTGTACTGGTGGTACAGTGACGGTGTATTCTGGCTGTGTACTGGGGGTACAGTGACTGTATTCTAGCTGTGTACTGGTGGTACAGTGACTGTGTATTCTGTCTGTGTACTGGTGGTACCATGCCTGTGTATTCTAGCTGTGTACTGGTGGTACAGTGACTGTGTATTCTAGTTGTGTACTGGGGGTACAGTGACTGTGTATTCTAGCCACCTTGTATTCATTCTAGCTGTGTAGTAGGGGTATAGTTGGTTAGTGGCTCTGTATTGTAGCTATGTACTGGGAGTGTAGTGACTGTATATGCTAGCAGTGTTTCCCATGAGTAAAATGATACGCGAGGTGGTAGGATGGGCTGAGCAAGCACCAAAGGCATGATGTAACACTATGTGGATCCGGGGAATGGCCAGCCAGAATTGTTTTTAAAAACTACCTTCAAAATTGTATTATAAGTTAACTTACTTTGAAACTTAATTGTCGATGATGAGTATGTCGTTTAGACCAGTCATCTACGGGCCTTGTTCACATACTGGTGTCACATGTGTTGCCTCAGATTTTGGCAGGATAATTTGGTTGTAGATGGCAGGCAGATGGTATCCCTGGTCTCTGTTCATGGTAGGGGCTCTTTGTTTGATATATATATATATATATATATATATATATATATATATATATATATATATATATATATATATATACACAGTGGTGGGATGTAACGAAGTACATTTACTTCATTACATTACTTAAGTAGTTTATTTTGAAATCTACTTGTAACGAAGTACATTTTTTGGGAATTACTTTTACTTGTAACGAAGTACTTTTTTGTTTACTTTATTACTTTTTTACTTCTAAATTTTGCGTTACTATAGTCTACCACCAATTTTAAAACTACCATCAACCCCTGATTGTGTAGTTGTTGTTTGCTTTGCGCTCGGACTGACATCAATCGTGTTTCACGCTGATCTGTTATATAACTGGCGCTTGGTTTCCGAGACGTCCCAGCGTGTGTTAAGACCCATAAAAATGTCTGGTTTGATTAAGGTAAATTTAAAGAGTAAATGTGGAGCAAGGCATTGTTTGTTTTGTGCAGACATCAATGATCAGTCGCATTTCCCTGCTGCCAGTCCTGGCTTCGGTGCTTCCGTAAGACCGGCGCATCGACCATGCCGCGAGTCATTAGCTTGAAAATTGCAATCGAGATTCATTGACACTTCTTGTTTAGAAATCGGATAAATAGGTTGCATCTCAGTAGAAAAGATCAGTATAATGCTACGCTGAAATGTAATGATGAATTGCGTCGCAAATATTAGGCGTAACACTTCGCCACGCAAAACATGCTACTGATGCATAAACTTAAGAATTCATCAACCGTCTATAAAATCGTAGGAGTCGTAGTCGTTTTGGCGTGGTAAATGCGAGTTATAAATCGGTATTTTAATGATAACTGAAAGACGAAGGAAGTTGTGCCAATAATGAGCGTATTTATTTTAGTTTTGAATCTTTATGCGCGTTCAGCGACTGAGAGCCAGGTTATTATTCTAGATCTCATATTATCGCTCATCTCCATACATCGTGGTCTGTTGGTGCATAATTTGTTTCAAAACTATACCATTTTATTTTATTTAGTTCAACATTCAACAGTGTGTAACACTGTTTTCTGAACATCGCATAGACTGCGCGGTCGACACGCAGTACCTGCCTGTACCTACGAGGTTTGTGGTGCAGTGGCTGCATTGGTCTTCTTTTAAATACCGTTGGCAGTAGATACAGAATGGAATCGTAGTAAATATGAACGCTAAATCTAAATATCAAGACACCTTAAATTTAGTCATTATCTTAAGCTAACATAAATATATATATATATATATAAAATATATATATATATATATATATATCATATAAGTCAAACATCAACAGCATAATTGAACTGGTGGCATCAGAAGATCTTATATAAGTTTATATATGTCATCATCATCGTATATCGTAATCGTATATCGTATATATATATATATATATATATATATATATATATATATATATATATATTGTCACTGACCGAATACTTTTGTACTTTTACTTAAGTAGTTTTTTCGGGGGTACTTTTACTTTTACTTAAGTAATTTTTTGGGAGGTTACTTTTACTTAGTTACTTTTCTGGAGTACTTGTTACAGCACTGATATATATATATATAATATATAATAGCCTCTTTCACTTTTCTCTTGTGCCAGTTGGATTCACGGTTCAGTACTTTAGTGTTCTTCATGGACATTGCAGTTGTAGTGACTATATTCTAGCTATGTACTGGAGGCATAGTGACTGTATTCTAGTTGTGTACTGGAGATACAGTGACTGTGTATTCTAGCTGTGTACTGGGGGTATAGTGACTGTGCATTCCATCTGTGTACTGGGGGTACAGTGACTATATATTATTCTAGCTGTGTACTGGGGTGAATCCACCTTGTATTCATTCTAGCTGTGTAGTGGGGGTGTAGTGGGCTAGTGGCTCTGTATTGTAGCTATGTACTGGGGGTGTAGTGACTGTATATGCTAGCTGTGTTTCCCATGAGTAAAATGATATGCGAGGTGGTAGGATGGGCTGAGCAAGCACCAAAGGCATGATGTAACACTGTGTGGATCCGGGGAATGGCCAGCCAGAATTGTTTTTAAAAACTACCTTGAACATTGTAGAAATTTTTTACTTACTTTGGAACTTAATTGTCGATGATGAGTATGATGTTTCGACCAGTCATCTACGGGCCTTGTTCACGTACTGGTGTCACGTGTGTTGCCTCAGATTTTGGCGGGTTAATTTGGTTGTAGATGGCAGGCAGATGGTATCCCTGGTCTCTGTTCATGGTAGGGGTTCTTTGTTTGATATATATATGGCCTGCTTCACTTTTCTCTTGTGCCAGTTGAATACACGGGTCAGTACTTTATTGTTCTCCTGGGGCCTGACAATGGTCTCCTGGTCCTGTTGGTTTATCCATGTTTGTATGTTCTTTGAATCTCTTGCTGAGTGTTCTCTATGTATGTGTGGCTGTTGTCGATGTCACACGTGACGTTATAGATGGTTCCACGTCTGTGTTCTTTAGGTGTTTTGTCTTTAGGGCGTACTACCATCAAACGTAGGGTGTTCACCGCCTTGTGGATATGTCTGTACGTATGGTAGTCCCGGCATAGGTCTTTGTGGGTTGTTGTTTGTGCTAGGTGGTCTTTTTGCACTGGATGATGGAGGTGCAAGCGCCCACTGTGGGTATCCATTGGCTCTCGGGGCATTGCGGACGTGTGCCAGGTCTCACTTCCTGTCTTCAGCTGAGGTGACATACTGCTGTTCCCTGTAGGTGAGGGTGCGTACAACTGAACGTTTGTGGGTTAGAGGGTGACATGACTTGAAGTTGAGGTACTGGTCCGTGTGGGTCGGCTTCATGTAAATAGTTATTGTCATGGATCCATCATCCAGAATATGGGTGCATAGATGCAGGAAGGGAAGTTTGCTGTCTTCCTCAGGTTCGATGGCGTATTCGTGAAGTATGGTGAATGTGTCGTCCATATATCGTAACCACAATGATGGGGGGTGGGGTGCTGTAGAGATGGTACTTTCTTTAATTCAGTAGAACCCCTCATTTAAGACTGCCCCCCCCAAATCAGAGTGGGGCGGTCTTAAAAGAGGGGTGGTCTCTCGTGAGGGGTTTGCAACATTCAACACTAAGGGGCGCTTACAACGACTAACATCAACACTAGGGGGCGCTTACAACCACTAAGTAGTAAAATACACAAATAACAAAGTAGAAAAAAAAATGAGATAACATTAACAACAACAACATTATTTATTCTGTTTATTTTAAGTGTGACACGTTTCAATATAAGTTTAATTTTGAATCTTTTTTCTGGGTAATCGCACCGCGGTCGCCATTTTGTTGTTTAACAGATAGAAGAAGTTCTATACATAAAGAATTGTTAGTATTTATCCACTTCAACAAAATATATAGTATTTGGTTCATTTGAATATTGACATGGAAATGTGCAGATGAATCAAGATTGGTCTCTCAATG
>JAODUO010002451.1:0-24749 GCA_025642075.2 Ridgeia piscesae
AGCACAGCCGACTGGACAGGCTAAAGATGGAAACACAAAGAAGCCTGTCTAAATACCACTACAGATAGGATGAATAATAGACCAGCTATTTACACATGAAAGCATCCATGCGTAATGTGCATGTTGGTCCATAATGTGCAAGTTTGTCCATAATATTCATTTCTCACTACATACTGATGTCCAATTTATCTTAGTTCTCATTATAGTTTGCTCAAAGGTTACAGTTACAGCTATACACGTGTTTTCACACTCACTAATACACACACTGATGCACAAGTACATTTGCACTGTGTGCACTGACAGACTCACCAGCACATGTGCCGTCTGACTTGCGAGTGTAGCCCTGCTGACAGCCACTCAGGAGACACTTGGTAGTTGTCCCATCCACGTCCAGGTAGCACGACTCACAGTTGGCAGGACACGCTGAAATAGACAGCATCATTTGAGGTGAACACATTGTGAATACAACACTACAAACACTGCAAAACACTCTTGTGGGGTGAACACATTGAAAACACAGCCCCTGTGGTTGACATAATGCTCTAATGTGTGAACGCACTGTGAAGATACACCACCATCACAATGGTTACAATACTGTTACAATGAGGTAATTCTGGCAAATAAAATAAGCTAAATAGAACATAAACATATACATTTAATACTCTTGACACACAAGTAACACTGTATCTATACATATATTAAATGATTTGTACTAATTTAATAAAATAATGACAAATATACATACATTATGGATTAAAGTGAAGGTAAACAATACATACAAACTGTGCATTACGTGTACAGCTGATTAATCCTACAAGTACTCACTGCATTTGAATATAGCAAAATATTTATTTAATGTCTAATACTAACATTTATAAAAGAATTCTGTGTTGTTCTATCTATATTTATTGGACTCACTTTTACATTCTCCGGAATTGGTACTGGACCAGACATAGGCGGGTTCACAGTAGCCTTTAGGACAGTAGACATTTGTGCCTCCAGTAGTTTTGAGCATTGTCATTAGACAACCAGTGCTCGCAGCTACAGACAAAACCATAGCCATCAGATGACACACAACAACAGACTTGTGCAGTCACCCAACATGACACACAACAACAGACTTGTGCAGTCACCCAACATGACACACAACAACAGACTTGTGCAATCACCCAACATGACACACAACAACAGACTTGTGCAGTCACCCAACATGACACACAACAACAGACACGTGCAGTCACCCAACATGACACACAACAACAGACTTGTGCAGTCACCCAACATGACACACAACAACAGACTTGTGCAATCACCCAACATGACACACAACAACAGACTTGTGCAGTCACCCAACATGACACACAACAACAGACTTGTGCAGTCACCCAACATGACACACAACAACAGACTTGTGCAGACACCCAACATGACACACAACAACAGACTTGTGCAGTCACCCAACATGACACACAACAACAGACTTGTGCAGTCACCCAACATGACACACAACAACAGATACGTGCAGTCACCCAACATGACACACAACAACAGACTTGTGCAGTCACCCAACATGACACACAACAACAGACTTGTGCAGTCACCCAACATGACACACAACAACAGACTTGTGCAGACACCCAACATGACACACAACAACAGATGTGCAGTCACCCAACATGACACACAACAACAGACTTGTGCAGTCACCCAACATGACACACAACAACAGACGTGCATCACCCAACATGACACACAACAACAGACGTGCAGTCACCCAACATGACACACAACAACAGACGTGCAGTCACCCACATGACACACAACAACAGTGCAGTCACCCAACATGACACACAACAACAGACTTGTGCAGTCACCCAACATGACACACAACAACAGTCACGTGCAATCACCCAACATGACACACAACAACAGTCACGTGCAGTCACCCTACATGACACACAACAACAGTCACGTGCAGTCACCCAACATGACACACAACAACAGACTTGTGCAGTCACCCAACATGACACACAACAACAGACGTGCAGTCACCCAACATGACACACAACAACAGACGTGCAGTCACCCAACATGACACACAACAACAGACGTGCAATCACCCAACATGACACACAACAACAGTACGTGCAGTCACCCAACATGACACACAACAACAGCACGTGCATCACCCAACATGACACACAACAACAGACGTGCAGTCACCCTACATGACACACAACAACAGACGTGCAGTCACCCTACATGACACACAACAACAGACTTGTGCAGTCACCCAACATGACACACAACAACAGATACGTGCAGTCACCCAACATGACACACAACAACAGACTTGTGCAGTCACCCAACATGACACACAACAACAGAACGTGCAGTCACCCAACATGACACACAACAACAGACGTGCAGTCACCCTACATGCACACAACAACAGCACGTGCAGTCACCCTACATGACACACAACAACAGATAGTGCAGTCACCCACATGACACACAACAACAGACTTGTGCAGTCACCCAACATGACACACAACAACAGACTTGTGCAGTCACCCAACATGACACACAACAACAGACTTGTGCAGTCACCCAACATGACACACAACAACAGACTTGTGCAGTCACCCAACATGACACACAACAACAGACTGTGCAGTCACCCTACATGACACACAACAACAGACTTGTGCAGTCACCCAACATGACACACAACAACAGACTTGTGCAGTCACCCAACATGACACACAACAACAGACTTGTGCAGTCACCCAACATGACACACAACAACAGACTTGTGCAGTCACCCAACATGACACACAACAACAGACTTGTGCAGTCACCCAACATGACACACAACAACAGACTGTGCAGTCACCCTACATGACACACAACAACAGACTTGTGCAGTCACCCAACATGACACACAACAACAGTACGTGCAATCACCCAACATGACACACAACAACAGACTGTGCAGTCACCCAACATGACACACAACAACAGACTTGTGCAGTCACCCAACATGACACACAACAACAGATGTGCAGTCACCCAACATGACACACAACAACAGACTTGTGCAGTCACCCAACATGACACACAACAACAGACTTGTGCAGTCACCCAACATGACACACAACAACAGATACGTGCAGTCACCCAACATGACACACAACAACAGACTTGTGCAGTCACCCAACATGACACACAACAACAGACTTGTGCAGTCACCCAACATGACACACAACAACAGATACGTGCAGTCACCCAACATGACACACAACAACAGTACGTGCAGTCACCCAACATGACACACAACAACAGACTCGTGCAGTCACCCAACATGACACACAACAACAGACTTGTGCAGTCACCCAACATGACACACAACAACAGACTTGTGCAGTCACCCAACATGACACACAACAACAGACTACGTGCAGTCACCCAACATGACACACAACAACAGACTTGTGCAGTCACCCAACATGACACACAACAACAGACTTGTGCAGTCACCCAACATGACACACAACAACAGACTTGTGCAGTCACCCAACATGACACACAACAACAGACTTGTGCAGTCACCCAACATGACACACAACAACAGACTTGTGCAGTCACCCAACATGACACACAACAACAGACTTGTGCAGTCACCCAACATGACACACAACAACAGACTTGTGCAGTCACCCAACATGACACACAACAACAGTCACGTGCAGTCACCCAACATGACACACAACAACAGACTTGTGCAGTCACCCAACATGACACACAACAACAGACTTGTGCAGTCACCCAACATGACACACAACAACAGACTTGTGCAGTCACCCAACATGACACACAACAACAGACTTGTGCAGTCACCCAACATGACACACAACAACAGACACGTGCAGTCACCCAACATGACACACAACAACAGACTTGTGCAGTCACCCAACATGACACACAACAACAGACACGTGCAGTCACCCAACATGACACACAACAACAGACTTCGTGCAGTCACCCAACATGACACACAACAACAGACACGTGCAGTCACCCAACATGACACACAACAACAGACTTGTGCAGTCACCCAACATGACACACAACAACAGACACGTGCAATCACCCTACATGACACACAACAACAGACTTGTGCAGTCACCCAACATGACACACAACAACAGATACGTGCAGTCACCCTACATGACACACAACAACAGACTTGTGCAGTCACCCAACATGACACACAACAACAGACACGTGCAGTCACCCAACATGACACACAACAACAGACTTGTGCAGTCACCCAACATGACACACAACAACAGATACGTGCAGTCACCCAACATGACACACAACAACAGACTTGTGCAGTCACCCTACATGACACACAACAACAGACTTGTGCAGTCACCCTACATGACACACAACAACAGACGTGCAGTCACCCAACATGACACACAACAACAGACTTGTGCAGTCACCCAACATGACACACAACAACAGACAGTGCAGTCACCCAACATGACACACAACAACAGACGTGCAGTCACCCTACATGACACACAACAACAGACGTGCAGTCACCCTACATGACACACAACAACAGTCACGTGCAGTCACCCTACATGACACACAACAACAGACTTGTGCAGTCACCCAACATGACACACAACAACAGACTTGTGCAGTCACCCAACATGACACACAACAACAGACACGTGCAGTCACCCTACATGACACACAACAACAGACTTGTGCAGTCACCCTACATGACACACAACAACAGTCACGTGCAGTCACCCAACATGACACACAACAACAGTCACGTGCAGTCACCCAACATGACACACAACAACAGACTTGTGCAATCACCCAACATGACACACAACAACAGACACGTGCAGTCACCCAACATGACACACAACAACAGTCACGTGCAGTCACCCAACATGACACACAACAACAGACTTGTGCAATCACCCAACATGACACACAACAACAGACACGTGCAATCACCCTACATGACACACAACAACAGACTTGTGCAGTCACCCTACATGACACACAACAACAGTCACGTGCAATCACCCTACATGACACACAACAACAGACTTGTGCAGTCACCCAACATGACACACAACAACAGACACGTGCAGTCACCCAACATGACACACAACAACAGACTTGTGCAGTCACCCAACATGACACACAACAACAGACACGTGCAGTCACCCAACATGACACACAACAACAGTCACGTGCAGTCACCCAACATGACACACAACAACAGTCACGTGCAGTCACCCAACATGACACACAACAACAGACTTGTGCAATCACCCAACATGACACACAACAACAGACACGTGCAGTCACCCAACATGACACACAACAACAGACTTGTGCAATCACCCAACATGACACACAACAACAGACACGTGCAGTCACCCAACATGACACACAACAACAGACACGTGCAGTCACCCAACATGACACACAACAACAGACACGTGCAGTCACCCAACATGACACACAACAACAGACGTGCAGTCACCCAACATGACACACAACACAGTTGTGCATCACCCAACATGACACACAACAACAGACGTGCAGTCACCCAACATGACACACAACAACAGACTTGTGCAGTCACCCAACATGACACACAACAACAGCACTGTGCAGTCACCCAACATGACACACAACAACAGACAGTGCAGTCACCCAACATGACACACAACAACAGACACGTGCAGTCACCCAACATGACACACAACAACAGTCACGTGCAGTCACCCAACATGACACACAACAACAGACTTGTGCAGTCACCCAACATGACACACAACAACAGTCACGTGCAGTCACCCAACATGACACACAACAACAGCACGTGCAGTCACCCAACATGACACACAACAACAGACAGTGCAATCACCCAACATGACACACAACAACAGACTTGTGCAGTCACCCAACATGACACACAACAACAGTCACGTGCAGTCACCCAACATGACACACAACAACAGACTTGTGCAGTCACCCAACATGACACACAACAACAGTCACGTGCAGTCACCCAACATGACACACAACAACAGTCACGTGCAGTCACCCAACATGACACACAACAACAGACTTGTGCAGTCACCCAACATGACACACAACAACAGTACGTGCAGTCACCCAACATGACACACAACAACAGTCACGTGCAGTCACCCAACATGACACACAACAACAGACTTGTGCAGTCACCCAACATGACACACAACAACAGACTTGTGCAGTCACCCAACATGACACACAACAACAGTCACGTGCAGTCACCCAACATGACACACAACAACAGACTTGTGCAGTCACCCAACATGACACACAACAACAGACACGTGCAGTCACCCAACATGACACACAACAACAGTCACGTGCAGTCACCCAACATGACACACAACAACAGTCACGTGCAGTCACCCAACATGACACACAACAACAGACTTGTGCAGTCACCCAACATGACACACAACAACAGTCACGTGCAGTCACCCAACATGACACACAACAACAGTCACGTGCAGTCACCCAACATGACACACAACAACAGACTTGTGCAATCACCCAACATGACACACAACAACAGTCACGTGCAGTCACCCAACATGACACACAACAACAGTCACGTGCAGTCACCCAACATGACACACAACAACAGTACACGTGCAGTCACCCAACATGACACACAACAACAGTCACGTGCAGTCACCCAACATGACACACAACAACAGTCACGTGCAGTCACCCAACATGACACACAACAACAGACGTGCAGTCACCCAACATGACACACAACAACAGTACTGTGCAGTCACCCAACATGACACACAACAACAGTCACGTGCAGTCACCCAACATGACACACAACAACAGTCACGTGCAGTCACCCAACATGACACACAACAACAGTCACGTGCAGTCACCCAACATGACACACAACAACAGACTTGTGCAGTCACCCAACATGACACACAACAACAGTCACGTGCAGTCACCCAACATGACACACAACAACAGTCACGTGCAGTCACCCAACATGACACACAACAACAGACTTGTGCAGTCACCCAACATGACACACAACAACAGACACGTGCAGTCACCCAACATGACACACAACAACAGACTTGTGCAGTCACCCTACATGACACACAACAACAGTCACGTGCAGTCACCCAACATGACACACAACAACAGACTTGTGCAGTCACCCAACATGACACACAACAACAGACACGTGCATCACCCAACATGACACACAACAACAGACTTGTGCAGTCACCCAACATGACACACAACAACAGACTTGTGCAATCACCCAACATGACACACAACAACAGACACGTGCAGTCACCCTACATGACACACAACAACAGACTTGTGCAGTCACCCAACATGACACACAACAACAGACACGTGCAATCACCCTACATGACACACAACAACAGACTTGTGCAGTCACCCAACATGACACACAACAACAGACACGTGCAGTCACCCAACATGACACACAACAACAGACTTGTGCAGTCACCCAACATGACACACAACAACAGAACTGCAATACCCTACATGACACACAACAACAGACTTGTGCAGTCACCCAACATGACACACAACAACAGACATGTGCAGTCACCCAACATGACACACAACAACAGACAGTGCAGTCACCCTACATGACACACAACAACAGACGTGCATCACCCTACATGACACACAACAACAGACGTGCAGTCACCCACATGACACACAACAACAGACGTGCAGTCACCCAACATGACACACAACAACAGACACGTGCAGTCACCCAACATGACACACAACAACAGACACGTGCAGTCACCCAACATGACACACAACAACAGACACGTGCAGTCACCCAACATGACACACAACAACAGACACGTGCAGTCACCCAACATGACACACAACAACAGTCACGTGCAGTCACCCAACATGACACACAACAACAGACGTGCAGTCACCCAACATGACACACAACAACAGCACGTGCAGTCACCCAACATGACACACAACAACAGACTTGTGCAGTCACCCAACATGACACACAACAACAGACACGTGCAGTCACCCAACATGACACACAACAACAGACACGTGCAGTCACCCAACATGACACACAACAACAGACACGTGCAGTCACCCAACATGACACACAACAACAGTCACGTGCAGTCACCCAACATGACACACAACAACAGACACGTGCAGTCACCCAACATGACACACAACAACAGACACGTGCAGTCACCCAACATGACACACAACAACAGTCACGTGCAGTCACCCAACATGACACACAACAACAGACTTGTGCAGTCACCCAACATGACACACAACAACAGACTAGTGCAGTCACCCTACATGACACACAACAACAGACTTGTGCAGTCACCCTACATGACACACAACAACAGTCACGTGCAATCACCCTACATGACACACAACAACAGACTTGTGCAGTCACCCAACATGACACACAACAGACTTGTGCAGTCACCCATCAGATGACACACAACAACAGTTATGTGTAGTCACCCAACATGACACAATATAACATCAGTTCTAGTCAACCATATGGTAAACAACTGGCGGTGTGAATCACCGGGAAACATACACACGAGAAACCAGGATTTGCGTATCACATGAAACACAGAACACTGTGAGTTTACCCTACCTGCAACCAAGTCAGGTGCAATCACATACTGACACAGAAAACAACTATTAATAATAAATGCAACATTCTACTACCAGATAATTTGAAATGCTAATTCTAATCAGTGAACTCAGGTCAATAACCTTCACTGGTTGATTGACAGGTTAAGGTACTCACTTGAACAAGAGCCATCAGGTTTCATCAGTACACCACTGCAGACTTGTTCTGTTGACAATACAACATTTTATTCAGACAGTAAGCAAAAGGCAAGCAACTTACTTTTATATAGAACCATAACTACATATCGACATAAAGCAGAGGGCAGACAACTTATATATGTTTAGTTAGAAAATGAGTTGAAACTTGGATTCCATTTAAAGCAAAAGGCAGACGATTCATAAAATTTCTATATAGAACAGAAGCTACAACCTCTATCAACTGCAATGTCAGCTCCTCTCATGTTGTACATTTTAAAGTAACAATTGCTGACTTTTTTTAATAGGTGACACAAACTCTGAACATTTTAGATTTACCGTTACCTTTTATTATTACTCTTAATTTGCCTTTTTAAAACTTATATTAAATATATATATATATATATATATATATATATATATATAAATAATAAAATATGTTATATATATATATATATATATGTAGAATATGTTATATATATATATATATATATATATATATATATATATATATATATATATATATCACATTATTAATAACTGACTGTTATGCATCAATCACAACAATAGATATGTTAATAACTGGATTGCTATTACTTATTTTTTATTATTTATAATAAAATATCTGTTAAAGATAACATTTTAATGTTTTTAATAATCTTAACAAGCTACATTACAAGCTCAGTTTGTAAATTTGTATTAATAGCAATAACAGCCAGATTTATGGTACAAAAACAGAGTAAATGTTTTATTATTACATTAAATATTTCGTATCCAAATGAAAATGTGTAGCAATGAATGGCATTGCATTTAAAAGGATATGAAACAAGGAAATGCATTTGAACTGAAGTCTGATTATAAGAGTTGACACTAATGATACGTACTGCATGTCTTGTCATCAGCCCAGTAGAAGTAGTTGTCCTTACACTCGCCAGAGTCACATTTATCCTTTCCATTCACTTTACACATCTTGCAGTTTGCATCACATGCTGTCAAACACAACCACAGCCAAGATTGTCAATAATTTACGTTGTATATCCATATTACTTCCTCGTTTTGTGTAATATTATCGTTTTGTGATACACATGTAACAGTTTACATCTTCTTGAACAAGAGGGTCACTACTTCCTCGGTCATTGATAACTTTATTGGTAGTAATGTTGTTGACATTACTGTGAACTTTACTGCATTTACTGCATTGTCTTTCTACCATCCACACTACACAGCAGTACACTTATCCACTCACTGGTTTGTCTGTTGTGCAAAACAAACTAACAATGGCTATGACTGAACTAGTGTCTTAAAAAATATCTATCAGTACTTTCATTAAGATTAGAATGTCACAGCATGGACTGATTATACATTTCTGACAGCAATAAAGATGTTAATGTTAATAGTGGGACTAATTGTGCATCAGTCACAACAATAAATATGTTAATAACTGGACTGATTATACACCAATCACAACAAAGCTGTTAATGTTAATAACACTGCATTCTGAAAGATTTTTTTTAACATATTCAACATAAAATACCATGTGAACAACCAGGTTGATGTAAATATGCCATGTCTGATATGCATAGCATTTGTAGGCCATAAGGCAGCCACTGCAATTGGTAACAATTGCAAGGACAGCACGGGGCACATTGGCAACCCGTGAGTGGTTGTTTTGAAGAGATATTACATTATGCATTGTCACAAACACCTGGCCATTGGTTCTGGGAGACAACTGACACCGGTTGACCACAAGTATTGGGTGTGCATTGATATTTGGTGAACGATGGTACCAGCAGTAACTGATACCGGGTGGCCAATAGTGCTAGCTGGCCACAGAATGCATCAATCCAGCAGGAGATTGATACAAATTTACTGTTACTAACAATATCACTGCTGCTGCTGTTAGTAGTAGCTCTGATGGTTTTGAGGAGGAACATCAAATGTAACATTACATTTTATTATTATGCATTTCTATAGTTCTAATAGTACTAAGTAGTACTAAATATCCTTTTCTTGCATAATTTACCTTACAAAATGGTTACGCATATCTATAAAGAAGAGAGAATAGAGCAAGAATAGAGAGAATATGGGGAGGGGGGAGAGAGACAGTGAGAGAGGGGGAGATAGTGAGACAGGGGGAAAGAAAGAGAGATATGCTCAAACATTTGTCTAGTGAATAACTAGCCAGAAATTTAATCATGTACCTTCACACGTAGAGGTTCCAGAATTGTATGTGTAACCAGTATGGCATTTGTCGTCATCACACTTTCCATTTCTTCCATCAGTGCTGCACTGAACACAGTGTGCGGTGCAACCAGTTGCTACAAATAGCACACATTCTTACATCACTTATTACATTACTGGAAAAGTTGTATCAATGAATATCCTAACCTGACGAAGTGACAGGTGGACAGGTTTCTATATAAAGTTAGGCACGGATGGTGGGTGTAGAATAATGCCATAAGTTTGCTGGACGGTTAACCCAAAGGATTAAAAACCAACTGTTTGGTATATTTTGCGCTTTTGTAATAGATCAATACATTGGTATCATTATAAACATTTACTGTGTAGTGGTGATTAACTATTTGCACTTGTTAATGTATCCGCATCACACAACCATCAAAACACTCACCGTCACACAACTTTGTGTTAGCATTCAAGGTGAAGTCAGCAGCACATTCATTGTCATCACATTTTCCAGCTTTGGCAGTGTCACACTTTTTACAGTTCGCGGCACAAGCTACAAAATAGAAAATACTTCTAATTACTACTTATCCATTTCCATACACTTTACTGTTACTACAAAGAGGAATGTCACTAATAACATAGCTTATTATTATTATATATTTCTTTAGTCCTAATAGCATTAAATAGTACTAAACATACTTTTCTTGCACAATTCCTCATGGTGAAATGGTGACACATACCTAAAAGGAAGAAAGAGACAGAATAGAGAGCTAAAGAACTACACAAAAGAGGGAGGGAGGCAGGAGGGAGGGAGAGAGCAAGAGACAGAGACATGGAATAAAAATATGCTAGAAACAACTAGCCAGTATTAACATTTTTAATCATCATGTACCTTTACACGTAGAGGTTCCAGAATCGTATGTGTAACCAACATGGCATTTTGCGTCATCGCACTTTCCACTTCTTCCAGCAGTGGTGCATTGACCACAGTGCGCTGTGCAACCAGTCGCTACAAATACCACAAAGTTTAGTATCACACATTCTTACATCATATATTCTATAATTGGTCTGACCACTGGTAACCTTTCCACTGCTACTGGAAAAGGAATATCCTTATATGTTTATACATATTATTTTACATAGTAATATATCATACTGCTGCGCAAATCAAGTTGACAATATTTAAAGTTTCAAGTCATACAATATTTCCATTTTACTTGGTGTCTCATCGCAAATGTCTCGAGATTACCATGTCATCACAGTTATAAACCAGACACATGTTTTCCTGGATTTTACTACCATTAAAATAACTTTATTTAAAATGGAGCCAATATGCCTTCAAGTCCTCTGGCTTACATTCAAAGTTTGTAATAATGAATGAAATGCTTTGGTAAATTACAGTCAAAGCAGTCTCCATGTCATCACCTAATTTGCACAAGTTTCTGTGATTATTAATCTGAGACTACTAGAAAAACAGCCAAATAGTGCAACGGACTAGGCAGTAATTAGAGATCTCAGTCAAGATGGGGTTATCTACTTCCACTAAGCCAGGACAGTGATCAACCGATACCAATAGTGTATGATATTTCAATCTATAGTTGTTCAAAATATAAATGTCTATGTTTGACATCTACAGGTGATAATATATTTTTAACTAAGTAACAGAAAACACAGTCACACCATTTTAAACTACTCAAAATTTGCTAGCTATCACTATTGCAGATGCCCAGAAAGTGGAGGGGAAATGGAGGCGAGGAAGATCAAAATAGTGATGGGGTATGCATTAAGCGTAACATAGAGAGTCGGAGAAGTGGGTTTTGTCTTCTCCCACTCTTTCTATGTCACGCTTAATGCAAACCCCTTCGCCATTTTGGTCTTCCTCGCATCCATTTCACCTGCACTTTCTGGGCATCTGCAATAAGAATCGCTAGCAAATTTTGAGTAGTGTATGAAAACAACAACAAAAATAGCCTGCATTATATATAATCATCAGTTTTTTTGATACTACTTAAAATATGCTGGCAACTTTCCAGTTTACCACAGGTCTAGTTGATTGTTGACACATCATTAGTCTGCCACAAATTATAGATTAATCACTGTCCACACAAAAAACAGACAGCTGGGAGCAAAGGTTCCATGGTGCTAAGCCAAAGGGGTTGATGAGTACATATATCGCAGGATCCCTAGCACTCTGTCTGCTGTCAAGCAAACACAGGCAAAATGCAAACAATTACAATTTTTGGAAGACCCTGAGATGCCCTTAGACACATTCAATCAAAAAACAATTCCTTTGTACCATGAAACCAGCCTCAAATATATCTATTAAAAGTTACAGAAGTAGTTATTGCTTGATCATTTGTTGATCAAAAGGAAAACTGAAAATTTATCAGTTTTGCAGCTTGGGAGAATCCTAGGGGACCTTTAGAATAAGTCAACAAAATCTTCATGCCGTGCCTCAACATCTCATGGGCTTCGAGTACCCAAAGATTTTGATGCAAAATAAAACAGATGCTGAACAGTTTCTGAGACTTGGGAGCTAACGGCAGATTCAGGCTTTTATTCTGGATCAAATTTTTGCCAGTCCCTAGTTTAGTTAGAAGGAAGGGGTACCGTGCACCCCTCGGAAATATACTTTTAATCAGTGTCACTAGATTGGAAAAAATATGTACAAAACGGTTTGCTATGTAAACAAGTCAGCAACATGACCCAAGTATTATTTTTATGCAAATCAATGCTGCCATTATTGAAAGATCTATTTTTCACTATATCTCAGCCAATGTTGCACATAACTGCACAAATAAGGTGTCCAGACCCATGTTGTCAGGGACAAAGATCATTACAAGACCATTCCTGAATTAACTACACATCCTTGCCATGTTATGCAAATTCTGAAGCGCCATCTTGATTAAAAATGGGACTTTTTCAGCAATATTGCAGGTAAGTTGAGAGTTTTTCGAGGGCATTAACTTAAGAAATCATGTTGTCATTACAAGCAAATGTTAAGTTGGGGATCGATTCAAGGTATTGTGAATACAGAAATTCCACTAAGTTCATTTACAAATTCATCTATTAATTTAGGTAAATTGCAAGCCAGAATCTATATTTTTAGAATTAAAATATATATTTATAAGTAACATACTTACCTGGCTCCGTCGCTTCACAAGGTGCAATAGACTTGGCCACGCCCAAGTTGCTCACCATAATTAATAAAATGAATGAAAAAATGACCTATCCCCACAGCTCCCACCACTCCGGTGAAGGTGTTATGACAGCGCCAGGTATCAGCTCGCAGAATCTGTTCCATGGAGGCCTGCTGTGGAATGCGAGCGATGGAGCCATGGATCGTACCTGTTGCGCCTTAACCTTGTGGGACTCAAGGAGAGGTGTAGGGGAATTTGTGTACCACTCCAGAATCATTGTGGATGGTACAATGTCTCGTTTATGCCCTGGCTTGAACGACACAAAGAGGAGGCGCTTGTGCTCCCTCCAAGGCATGGCCTTTTTTAGGTAGAATCTTACATAATGCCCATATTGGGAACAGGAGTCGGTCTTCAGCCATGCCATTGCTCAAATGATGGTTAAGTGTTGGAATTGTGCATGAAAGCACGCATTTTGGGCCCTAGCCCAATACTTGCGTCTTTAATATTAATGCCAAGTC
Source organism: Ridgeia piscesae (assembly GCA_025642075.2). NCBI lineage: Eukaryota > Metazoa > Annelida > Polychaeta > Sabellida > Siboglinidae > Ridgeia > Ridgeia piscesae. Next base: position 14,807 of record JAODUO010002451.1, read on the forward strand.
CATTGTATTTGGGCATGTTCAAAGGCATGGATTTCGCCCCGACGTTTGCTGGAAGTAAGCGCGATGAGGAAAACTGTCTTCCATGTAAGCAGCTGATCCGATGTTTGGTCTAGCGGTTCGAAAGGTGGTTTTGTCAATGCTGACAAAACTAAGGCGAGATTCTATTCTGGAAAATGACGTTGATGGTGCCCGTTCCACTTTGATATTTCGAAGCAGCGACTTCAATGCAGGATTCCTCCCTACTTCTGCACCGGAAGTGGCAAAAGTGTGTTGGCGATTGCCATCTGATAGCCTGCAATGGTCAAGATGGCCAAATGTTTCTCCGTGTGAAGGTGGAGAAGAAATTCCGACACTATACTCTCAGTAGCTGAGAGTGGATTAATGTGTTGTATGTTACACCAAGCAGTGAAGATCCTCCACTTGGACTCATAGACTGCCAGAGTAGACTCTCGCTGGGGTCTACTGACACGGGAGGAAACGTCGACCGAAAGGTCTCTGCTGCAGAGGGTATCCTGGATACCCTCCACGTGTGTAGCTGGAGATTGGAAGTCTCTCGATGGATCTGACCTCAAGGCTGGAATAGTAACCGAGGAATGTTGGGTATCCGGAGTGGAGATTGTACCAACATCCCTAAGAGTAGTGGGAACCAGAACGCCTGGGGCAGTGTGGGGCAATGAGGATCAGTTCGTACTGGTCCTGTTGGGCCTTCTCGAGCACCCGTGGTAACAGAGCTGGTGGTTGCTATGCGCATGTCCACAGTGCATTCCAGCCATTGACAGAGCATCTACTGCCATGGCTGATGGGTCTGGAAGAGGGGACACAAATAGTGGGAGTTTGTGATTCCACCTCGTTGCAAACAGATCCAATAATGGGATTCCCCATTCCCATGTCAGTGCATGCTCGGAAGACAGATGGATGTAGAGAGCATTCTGTACCTGACATCTGGGAAGGGCGTAACAAAATGTCTGCAAGGACATTCAATCTCCCGGGGATGTGTCGTGTCCAGAGTACTATTAGGTTGGCCTGACACATGAGGAGTAGCTTCTTGGTCCGTCTGCACAGCTGTATTGACCTTGTTCAGCCCTCCTTGTTGATGTAGGACACTACAGTGGAGTTTTCTAACGCAACCTGGACTGTCAGACCCATAAGCTTCCGCAGCCAGTGGAGTCAATGCATTCCAATGTGCTCCCCAGTCGATGTTCGATGCATCCGTGAACAACTGAGTGTCTGGTTTGTCGGGGTAACTGGGGCTCCCCTCAGAACATTGTGTGCTGACTTCCACCTTTGGAAATCTTCCTCTGCCGTGGGGGAAAGAGGTATCCACAAGTTGCTGGTTAAAACATTGAAATCCCAATGTTGAGAGATGCAATGTTGGGCTTAGTGGGTGGGCAGCTGTCCCAGAGGAAGCATTTTCTCTGTGGACGCAAAGAGACAGAGCAGGATCTGCCACGTATGAGCACATCCTCCTTGGCTTAGCAGGAATGAGCAAATCAGTGCTTGATTTTGTGATATCGATCCACAGTTGGAGTGACTTGGAAGGAAACCAGGTCAAACCAGTCAAACCAGAAAAAGGAATTTCTCTTTTGGGATCAGTTCCGCCTTCTTGTCATGAATGAGGAGGTCCATCGAGTGGCAGAGATTGAGCACTTGTACAGTGTCTCAGAGGATGGTGAATAGATGAGCCAGTCGTCCAGGTATTGACAGAGATTGATGACCATCACGTGTACCTGCATTTTGATCTCTGTCATAATCTTGGAGAATACCCAAGGTGCTGGAGAAAGGCCAAACGGCAGTGCCCGGAATTGGTATATGGCGAGCCAAGTCTGAAATTGAAGAAATTTTTGGTAACCTCTGTGGATGGGTATGTAGAAATAGGTATCCCCAAGATCGATGGAAGTGACCCAGGCGTCTCGAGGGAGAGATTGCCGAATACTTTCCACACTCTTCATCGTGAAGTGGGGAATCTCTACGAAGAGGTGACTAACACCCGGGAGATGTAGTGTCACAGACTACCTCTACAACGTTGTTTGTTGCATGGACTGTATCAGTGACCGGAGGGCTGTGCGCTTCACGACAGAGCCCTTGATAACAAACACAGATGAGGCACCCGTCATGGAGGGACACTCTCGGAACCGAAGACGGAAACCGACTTCCAGAACATTGCATACCCACTCGCTGCATCTCCTTCGTCTCCAGACATCGCAGAACAGGGACAGAGTTGCCACCTTCCTTGTAAGCAAAGGAGGTAACACGACCACCTGTCGTGGTATGCCTAGAAGGTCGAGGGTCGAAGGTCGTGTAACGATTGGGCTGACTGGTGCCCTAGTCCTGGGACATAGGCAGTCCTGACCTGTGTCATCATCCTCCTCATTGGTGAAAGGGACGTCCTGAACCACGTCCTCTAGTGGCCAAAAAGGGCTGCTGACATGAGAACGCTAGTGGCATTGGCATAGCAGCCCGCCGTCATTGCGCGGATCTAGCCGGTGCTGACCGATGTGGAGCAGCATGCGTTTTTTCTGATGGTAAAAGGTGCCGAGCCCCACTATCGGGTATAGTCACGTTCCCGACTGGTCACCTTGTCCTGCAACTGTAGCTTAGTTGCGAGCTCGTCGAATAGTGACGAAGCCCCAAATGGAGCAGTACGAAAGCGCTCCCGTTCCTCTAGTGGCACAAGGGGAGAGACTCCTCATAGAGCTTGGTCCCGTTGATACTGTAGGATGTTGTATGTGATGGCGCAATCCAAGGTAGCACCATCGGACCAAGCCGTTGCCACTGACTGAGAAACTGTAAAGTTGCCTTAAGCTGTTCCAACAGCTGTTCTGTGGATATGCTTCCAATGTCCACATGGTCAATCAGTCCTTGTATGGATTGATTGAGGGCAGCTCCTGTCCAATCCTGGAAGGAGATACACAGCCGTTGGCATGTCATGGAAATACTTCTGCTCCGTGCCGAGTCGTGCTCCCCCCTCACCTGAGAAATCTCGGTGTAGCTCTTATCTACGACAGGGGAGTCTCGTGAAAACAGAAAACCTGTAGAAGAAAGCTCTAACTGAGAGTGCAGGGCCTCTCTGGAGCTAAGTACCGAAGTAAATTGGTGTGTATTGCCCACCTGACGGTTTTTTAATTCCTGCTGAATTTTCTGAAGTGATTGATCAATGCCTCAGAAAAAGGAAAACTAGGCTGGGGGAGCGACTTGTGTCAGTGTTGACAGACGTGGCACTGTGCGAGGTACAAGACTGTCAGTCGCCGGCAATTCATCAGGTAGAAACGTGTGGGCCAGGATGACCTGTTCTGAATGTGACATCTTGTCACATTGTTCGTCCGGCTGTACGGTAACTGATTGTGGAGCTGTATCAGTGTGTTGGTCATGTTCGTCGACAGAACTCCAGGCACCATCGTCATCCAAACAGGAATACACGAGCCTATCATCAAACACTGTGTGAGTTTCCGAATAGGAGAACGGCAAGAAAACATAATTTTTGTCTGTCACGCTGCCGGGCGTAACTGGCAGCTTCTGCTGGTGTACGGCACGGGTACTCGCTTACATAATGTCGCTAGTCAGGAAATCATGTCCGGGAATCGCCTGTGTATTCCCGGGACCAACATTTCAACGCCCAGTCAACTGTTAATTTCGGTGGAAACGGCGTCGATTCGCCGGCCGAAAACTGGCTCTTCTAGCCACGAGTGGGTTGCGGGTCGCAAAACAGGACCCCGTCTCGTGGAGCTGGCGAAGGCAAACTCCGGTTTTAATGCGCCTAATTTTTCGCGTAATTGCAGCCAGTTTGTTCAGTTGCCTTTCCCGGAGGCCGGGCGATCTCGACTACGTCGAGAAATGCAATTGTTGTAACGCATATTGACGACATCCGGTTGCCATCGCCCTAAGCCTAGCCTAAGGCTGCGGCGGTTTCTGATGGCTTTGGTCGGGTCAATCTCCGGCTCTCCAGAGAACCGGCCGGGTCTCCGGCATCGGGTATTACATACAGCGGAACAGTGTTAATATCCGGGTTCGTCCGGACCTCTGGGCTTTCGGGCTTCGGCCCTCCGGCCTCGTCTCCGTTCTATCCGGAGGAATGTCACCGGTTTTCCACCCGGGCCTATCGGTGTAACTCCATAGACATGGACTGCCGGGTATTTTGCTCGGATTCTCTTTTTGGGAATCCAACTGGCGGGACTATTTTTTGTCCGGCCAGTTCCGTCAAACACCTAGGTTGTAACTAGGCCTCCGGGAGCACAACAGGGCCGATTATTCGCGCCCCCAACGACGGTTGAAACGTCGCTAATCACCCGTTGGTTAATATTGGCAAAGACGGTTGAGAATATGTACCAACCTGTACTAACGGTCACGGTCTTGGACCATCTCTGGGGATGGCACTGGAGAAAACCCAAGAAAGCTGCCGCGAGATATGTTACATGTCTGTAGGCTAGCCCGCTTGTGGCTGCGCATCTAATAGCTCGGGTTGTAGTGATGTTACATGTGTCAGGCACCTGCGTTTCTGAAATGGAGCGGCGTTTATACTATTCCATTCCATACTTGTTCACAATCAGTCCATTGTGTCGTTGTTGCCGACTGTAATACCGTGACAAGAGACACTTGTTCAGATGATTATCGCCGCCGTGCATGAGTCTAGTGCAGACGGTGGCATGTTCGTGAGTCAACCGCCATTATAAATTGAAATGGCGAAGTCGTAAAACGGCTAATAATAGAAAAATACAACTGAAAAATGGTCTGAAAACAGCCCATTACATTGCAGAGGTGAAAAGAAAAACAATTAACCGTAACTTCTTTTAAACAAAATATGATATCAGCTCACAAAACTGATAAATACGGAGCTACGCGAAGGCAAGACTTAAACAATGGCGGCGCCAAGTAAGAAGAGAAGACACTCAGTGATTGGATGGGGTGGTGGGAGCTGTGGGGATAGGTCTTTTTTTCATTTTGTTAATTATGGCGAGAAACTTGGGCGCAGCCAAGTCTATTGCACCTTGTGAAGTGACGGAGCCAGGCTAAGTCTATGTTAGGCAATAAATTGATCTTTTCTGAACAACCATAATTGACAATACATATGCCCCTTTTTTCCTTTCCACCACTCGTGCAGTGATATTTCTACCCATCCAAAATGGGATTTACCCACCCAAATGACGGGTGGACGGGTTTGCACGTGTTAATGTGTCAACACCAAACAACCATCAAAATACTCACCGTCACATAAGTTGGTGTCAGTATTTAAGGTGAAGTCAGTAACACATTCATCGGTGTCACACTTTCCAACTCCTTTAGCATCACACTTTTTACAGTTCGCGGAACAAGCTACAAAATAAAGAATAGTTTTTACTACTACTTATATAAGATAAGGAGTGAGTGAGAGTGAACGATAGAGAGAGAGAGTGAACGATAGAGAGAGACAGAGACAGAGAGAGAGAGAGAGAGAGACAGAGACAGAGACAGAGACAGAGACAGAGACAGAGACAGAGACAGAGACAGAGACAGAGAGAGAGAGAGAGAGAGAGAGAGAGAGAGAGACAGAGAGAGACAAGAGAGAGACAGAGAAGAGACAGAGAGAGACAGAGAGACAGAGAGAGACAGAGAGAGACAGAGAGACAGAGAGAGACAGAGAGAGACAGAGAGAGACAGAGAGAGACAGAGAGAGACAGAGAGAGCGAGAACGTCTTTATTTTGTACAATTAAATGTAAACAAATTGTAAGATGTTCCTCTTTAAGAGACGCGTAAAGAACATAAAATAATATGGCTGATGAACAGAACATTAGGAATGCAATTTGCAAATAAGGTTAGGATTGCAAGTTGCAAATAAACATATTTTTAAACTAAACCAACCATATGCTAACAAATAGCACCAAGCTATACTTAAATTTGACACAATCAGCTAGTTTAAGAAATATGTTTCCGAAATATACCACAGGGTTAAAGTTAAACCCCCTACATACTGAACTACTTTAAGTGTCCATACTACACAACCATCAAACCACTTACCGGCACATGAGTCACCGTTGAGGGTGTAGCCTTCAGCACATTCAGCTGTGTCACACTTTCCAGCTCCAGCAGTGTCACACTTTTTACAGTTCGCGCCACAAGCTACCAAATAGAGAATACTTTTTATTACTACTTACTCATTTTTTCCTAATAGTACTAAAAAGCAGTCGCTGCATAATTTCATTTAGAAAAAAAGAGGGAGGGAAAGGGAGAGGTAGGGAGATAGAGAGACATAGAGGATGAGACGGAAAGATAGACAGAGGAAGGGAAGGAGAGCGAGACAGAGAACCTCTTTATTTTATATGTTAAAAAGTATACATTTTGATGGATGTTCCTCTTTAAGAGCTGTGTCAAGAACATAACATAACATGGCAGAAGATCAGAACATTAGGGCACCAATTTGCAAATAAGTTTAGGATTGCAAGTTGCAAATAAACATATTTTTAAACTAAGCAAACCATATGCTAACAAATAGCACCAAGTTATACTTAAATTTGACACAATCAGTTTAAGAAATATGTTTCCGAAATATACCACAGGGTTAAAGTTAAACCCCCTACATACTGAACTACTTTAAGTGTCCATACTACACAACCATCAAACCACTTACCGGCACATGTGTCACTGTTGAGGGTGTAGCCTTCAGCACATTCATCCGTGTCACACTTTCCAGCTCCAGCAGTGTCACACTTTTTACAGTTCGCGGCACAAACTACAAAATAACACACTTTTTATTATTATGTACTTCTTCATTCCTAATAGTGCTAACTGATATGCATGCCAAGTTATACGGCAAAGGTTGGCTATGCATTTTGGAAATGCCATACTAAAAAACTACAACAGTATCTGTTATGTTTAGTATGTTATAATTAATAGTTTGCAGTAAAGAGCAGTAATTTAGCAAAAATGGGTGCCTAAAATATTGGTCAGCAGCAAATCGAAAAACCTGAACTAGTAAACAAATCTATTTGGATTCTTGTGATTTCAGGTAGTCAAATAGAAAATGTGTTGATCTTCACTGCAAATGTTGCACAAAATCGATGCCACCAGAAAAACACAAGTTACAATGAGTTGAGTTGTAATCCTAGCATTACCACAGCGGATGCTTCTGCTGCTGGATCTTGCCAGATCTTCTGCTAAACTTCAACATCATTATCGGTGAAGCATCCTTTACATGATTCATTCCATGTTAAACACTACATATTTAATATCCTTAGAATGACAACATAATTTTTTTAATAATGTTGTAAATTTTGTTGGCAAAATTATTTTTCATGATTTAGCAAATATTTTACTTTACCAACATGATTTAAAGGTGCGGAAACTAAGTTTTGTTCAACGATGACGCATTGTTGTTGATCAAAACTCTGATAAATAACATGCCACAAACACTCTAAATTTATTAGGGAAGGGAGGGAGAGTGGAAGAGATTGATGGTGATGGACATGAAGAGGAGGTCAACGGGGAGAGGGTGGAGTGGAAGAGGGTAACAGTGGAAGACAGACAGGAAAGAAAATGGGAATGAGAGCGGGGGAGAGAAAGGCAGGAGAGACAGACAGGACGAGGTAGAGAGAGAGCGAGACAGACAGACAGAGACAGTATGTGAGAGAGTGGGAGAGAGATGGACAGGGAGAGGGAGACGGGGAGGGAGGGAGTGGGAGAGACAGAGAGGATGAGGGAGAAAGAACACGAGAGAGAGATAGGGAGGGAGAGAAGGAGAGAGATGGAGAGAGCATAGGTGGGAAGAGAAGGAGAGAGATGGAGGAGTAGATTTGTCTAGGGAACTGGCCAGTCATTATATTATGTACCTTCACACGTAGAGGTTCCAGAATCGTATGTGTAACCAACATGGCATTTTGTGTCATCGCACTTTCCACTTCTTCCATCAGTGGTGCACTGACCACAGTGCGCGGTGCAACCAGTCGCTACAAATACCACAAAGTTTACAATCACACATTCTTACATCATATCATATATTCTGTCATTAGTCTGACTACTGGTAACCTTTCCACTGCTACCGGTGAAGTAGAATCAACGAATATCCTTATACATTTATTGTCACTAACAACATCACTCCTACGGCTGTTAGCAGTTGTTCGAACACCACTGCAAAGAGGAATGTCATCAATAACATTGTTGCTCAGAACAACTGCAAGCTATAATATATATCAACAAAACAAAGCCACCTAGATATCAAACCAAATAGCATTAATTAAGCAATATTACTAAAAACAATCGCAGACAGTAGCATAGCACTTTACTCTTTACTCCCTTGTAGGCCTGTTCAATGAAACACCATCTTGACTTCTCTGGGAAGCATCCAATCCAGCCACGGTGCAATTAATGCACAAAGACAATTCGTACACAAATATCCACCTCTGTCTATAGCCAAGCAGTTTAAGAAATACGTCTCCAAAATATACCACTGGGTGTTAAACACCCTACTCACTGCACTACTTTTAAAGTGTCCGCACCACACAATCATCAAAGCACTCACCATCACATAAGTCACTGTCGAAGGTGTAGGTATCAGCACATTCACCTGTGTCACACTTTCCAGCTCCAACACTGGGTAGATGGGTTTGCACTAGTTAATGTGTCCACACCACACAAATATCAAAACACTCACCGTCACATAACTTGGTGTCAGTATTTAAGGTGAAGCCAGTAACACATTCAGCCGTGTCACAATTTCCAGCTCCAGCAGTGTCACACTTTTTACAGTTCGCGGCACAAGCTACAAAATAACATATTTTTATTATTATGTTCTTCTTCAGGTGAGAGAGAGGGAGAGAGAGAGAGAGAGAGGGGGGGAGAGTGGGAGAGAGAGAGAGGGGGGAGAGAGAGCAAGAACAAGAGAGAATAGATATACTGGAACACTTGTCTAGTGAATAATTTTGGGATTTCAGCATTTCCTGATAGCTTAACTCTTTACTGGACAGACAACCTTCATATTTTACACCCTGCTGTGGGCAGACAATTTTAAGATGGCAGCCATCTGTGAATTACGCTGCATGTTGCTTGCATTAAAATTTGAATAAGTCGACAACCAATGCATGAAAATATATGAAATTAATTGCACTGTACATGGATGATTGTGTGAATAAAATGTGTTATTAAAATTGATGTGTTGCAATCAATTACATTTCAGATCTTGAAGCAAACGTCAACAATTATGATGACAAAATAAATAAATAAGCAACTTCATTTTGACGACAAATTATAATTGCTTTTGTAAACAATGCCAACGCGACTGAAGACAAAAATCATGCCATAATTTATAAAATGGCTATCGTTTACCGATCATATTGCCGACCAGAATGTTCTTTTCGTATGTAAAATCTACACTCGAATAACGAAAGATAGCCAATAACTGGATGTAACAAAGTACATTTACTTTGTTATATTACTTAAGTAGTTTATTTTGAAATCTACTTGTAACAAAGTACATTTTTAGGGAATTACATTTACTTGTAACAAAGTACTTTTTTGTCACTTATTAAAATGGTGACATATATGTATAGGGATGAGAACCATTAATGGAAAATACTGCATATATGTGACGTGTTCTAACGAAATGAGTCGTATGTCACCGAACTTGATTTCGAGAAAACACTGCATAAACATGCAACGATGAATTTCGAAGATTTTTACTTTTTGTCACCAAAGTATACTTTGGTATTTTTTGGGTCAATTGGCAATGCTTATTTCTCGTTTATATTATTATTTAGTACATTTTATAGGCTTTTTAGACACACTACGTAACATTTCACGCATGAATTTCGTAAAACAGAACCGATAAATCGCACTAGTTCATGTCGCATTCTTTGGGGTTTCCCTCAACGCATGGCGGACTTATTTGGTACTACGGAAAGCCCTGGACGCCCTCTTTCGGATTCTTGTAGAAATCCCCACTGACGTCAGTGTAAGCCAATGGCAGCGCTTAATGCGAGA
>JAODUO010002452.1:0-2500 GCA_025642075.2 Ridgeia piscesae
AATTTTTCCCAAATTTTAGATTTATAGCGACCTTAATCTTTTAAAAAAAAGGGTATTGTCTTAAATTAAAACATCGAATGTTATATCGTTTGACTTGCCCCAACACACAACATATCCAAAACAATAATTCTATAAGATAACATGGCAAAATAACGTGGATTGTATATTGTAACATTACCACGACAAAAATGTATAATATAACATCACGAAGTGACAGAAGTTTATTAATAATTATAATGTAATGGAAATATATTATTCCTATTCAAGAAGAGGAGGTTTATCAACTAAGATGTCAAAGAAATATAGCTGATACAGAGATGTACATGCTTAACCGGTAGGTGCTATATGTATGGTGTACATGACAAACGTTATGTTAAAAATGATTTATGTGGGGGTAAAACGCCCACCCTGTGATAATTGCCCCTTTTGGTGGGCGCATTGCCACAGATAAGGGGCAATAGGCCTATTTTATAAGTTCTTTAAAATGCATATATCTTGAAAATATATTGTAATCACATTTTGAACACTGGCTGTTTTATTTAATTTATCAGCCTCTTTGGGAGCTGTTTTTTAATACATTTATAATTTATTATTTGTTATGAATCAATGATTTGCTTAAGGGGGCATATTCCCTCGCCCTACCGTATTTAACAATTGATTTACAAAAAACTGTTTTTGCCATACTATTAGATACGAAAATCCGAATCAGCCTGCTGTACGAAGCAAAGCGAAAATCGTACACGTGCAAATGTTTTATCCACCACGTGACCTGGTTACCAAGCCAACTCCGCGAGTTTAGAAATGGCTGCCTGTTTTTTCTTCGTATAATTAATTTTGTTGACATTTTGGCTTCTGAACACTAACTATTTATAAAACCAAACAAGGGATGTTGTTAAAGTGTCGACTATATGCAGCGATGTCATGTCGCACTAGATGTGAACATCATATTTACCGTTATTAACATTGTTGTCCAAAGCAAGGCTTGGCGGAGACCTCAAGTCTAAAAGTGATTGTGACGTAAGCAAACTACGACGTACTGAATACATAAATTTTTATGTTCGCATTTGTTTTGTAGCGGCATTCGTTTGGTAAAATAGAAGACGACACAATTTATAGGCAGACAACATCCGATCGTGGAGGTGACTAAACCCACTGGAGGTACACGAAGCTGTCCACGACTTTCCCAGATCGAACACCATCTCTACGTCATCTCGCTGGCACAACGCTACGACCGTCTAAAATAATATATATATATATATATATATATATATATATATATATATAATATATATATATATATATATATATAGAGAGAGAGAGAGAGAGAGAGAGAGAGAGAAGGTGAGTGAGTGGGTGAGTGGGTGAGTGGGTGAGTGGGTGAGTGGGTGAGTGGGTGAGTGGGTGAGTGGGTGAGTGGGTGAGTGGGTGAGTGGGTGAGTGGGCGAGTGGGTGAGTGGGTGAGTGGGTGGGGGTGAGTGGTGAGTGGGTGAGTGGGTGAGTGGGTGAGTGGGTGAGTGGGTGAGTGGGTGAGTGGGTGAGTGGGTGAGTGGGTGAGTGGGTGAGTGGGTGAGTGGGTGAGTGGGGAGTGGGCGAGTGGGCGAGTGGGTGAGAGGGTGAGTGGGTGAGTGGGTGAGTGGGTCAGTGTGGGTGGGGATGAGTGGGTGAGTGGGTGAGTGGGTGAGTGGGTGAGTGGGTGAGTGGGTGAGGGTGAGTGGGTGAGTGGGTGAGTGGGTGAGTGGGTGAGTGGGTGAGTGGGTGAGTGGGTGAGTGGGTAGGGGTGAGTGGGTGAGTGGGCGAGTGGGCGAGTGGGCGAGTGGGCGAGTGGGCGAGTGGGCGAGTGGGCGAGTGGGCGAGTGGGCGAGTGGGCGAGTGGGCGAGTGGGCGAGTGGGGGAGTGGGTGAGTGGGTGAGTGGGTGAGTGGGTGAGTGGGTGAGTGGGTGAGTGGGTGAGTGGGTGAGTGGGTGAGTGGGCGAGTGGGCGAGTGGGTGAGTGGGTGAGTGGGTGAGTGGGGAGTGGGCGAGTGGGCGAGTGGGCGAGTGGGCGAGTGGGCGAGGGCGAGTGGGTGAGTGGGTGAGTGGGTGAGTGGGCGAGTGGGTGAGTGGGTGAGTGGGTCAGTGGGTCAGTGGGTCAGTGGGTCAGTGGGTGAGGGGTGAGTGGGTGAGTGGGTGAGTGGGTGAGTGGGTGAGTGGGTGAGTGGGTGAGTGGGTGAGTGGGTGAGTGGGTGAGTGGGTGAGTGGGTGAGTGGGTGAGTGGGCGAGTGGGCGAGTGGGCGAGTGGGCGAGTGGGCGAGTGGGCGAGTGGGCGAGTGGGCGAGTGGGCGAGTGGGCGAGTGGGCGAGTGGGCGAGTGGGCGAGTGGGCGAGTGGGCGAGTGGGCGAGTGGGCGAGTGGGCGAGTGGGCGAGTGGGCGAGTGGGCGAGTGGGCGAGTGGGCGAGTGGGCGAGATGGGCGAGTGGGCGAGTGGGCGAGTGGGCGAGTGGGCGAGTGGGCGAGTGGGCGAGT
>JAODUO010002452.1:10000-27624 GCA_025642075.2 Ridgeia piscesae
TTATGAATATCATTTAAGTATGGTTCTGTCAAAACAATTTAAAACTTGATAACCGAGTACAATTCACTGAGAGCCAACCAATGATGTGGAAGGTAATCGACAGCAGCTTACTAACATACGATCTCTTACAATTGGCTTCCTTTTGTTAGTAAGAATGTTACCTTTTGTTAGTAAGAATGTTACCAATACTCTGTATGTCCTGTTTGTTATAGGGATGAAACCACGGCTCATGTATCTCTGGAACTTTCCGCCACTCCCCAGTCCAGACAACCCTGTCAACACGGTTGTTGTGTGGTCAAGACGGTCAAGCAGTGGACACTGCTACAGAAGACAACCCAGCCGCAGGTTCACCTGTAGACCCATCTGTCCCAGCTGGGACTGTTGACATTAAGGTCAAAGGTGAATAAATAGTCAATGAGTAAACTAATTGTGTGTTTGTCTCTCATCCAATACACCCAGTGTTGTGTGCCGTCTCCACCAGTCTGCGGGTGGTCAGTCACAGCCGCTGCCCCAAAGTGGACGATCTACGTGACTGGATTGGACATTGACATACAAGGATAGTCAATTTGCATTTACTTCAGCCTATGCAATCATGAAAAAGCACCCAACAGCCGAGACAAGACACACACATGTTTGTGCGGCATAATAACCGCACTGGCGCTGACGGATCACACGTGGAACACGACAGCGGTTGTTAACCTTTTCGCTGCAACCCAAACTCCCGTCGTTGAAATTGTAAGAGAGCGTATGCCTTTGAAACATTAACACCTGATAAGCCATGAAAAATTGAGTAATTATTTAAATAAGCAACACATAAATACATTAAAATTATGAATTAGGCGCCCCTGATACTACTACTACTACTACTACTACTACTACTACTACTACTACTACTACTACTACTACTACTACTACTACTACTACTACTACTACTACTACTACTACTACTGCTATTATTATTACTACTACTACTACTACTACTACTACTACTACTATTACTACTACTACTACTACTACTACTACTACTACTACTACTACTACTACTACTACTACTACTACTACTACTACTACTACTACTACTATCACTACTACCTACCACTACTACTACTACAAGTAGTAGTGGTAGTGGTACTATAGTGGTAATTGTATTGGTATTGGTATTGGTATTGGTATTGGTATTAGGTATTGGTATTGGTATTGAGTATTGGTATTGTATTGTATTAGTATTAGTATTAGTATTAGTATTAGTATTAGTATTAGTATTAGTATTAGTATTAGTATTAGTATTAGTATTAGTATTAGTATTAGTATTGTATTAGTATTAGTATTAGTATAGTATTAGTAGTAGTATAGAGTAGTAGTAGTAGTAGTAGTAGTAGTAGTAGTAGAGTAGTAGAGTAGTAGAGAGTAGTAGTAGTATAGTAGTATGTAGTAGTAGTAGCTAGTAGTAGTAGTAGTAGTAGTAGTAATAGTAGTAGTAGTAGATAGTAGTAGTAGTAGTAGTAGTAGTAGTAGTAGTAGTAGTAGTAGTAGTAGTAGTAGTAGTAGTAGTAGTAGTAGTAGTAGTAGTAGTAGTAGTAGTAGTAGTACAAATACCACTACAAATACCACTACTACTGTTTATAACTAATAATAATAATAACCCCACTGCAGAAATGATAACAATACGAATTACAAGCCACCGAAAGACAAATATGTTCCTTTTATAGGATATGTTGTCCAGTCCTGGTCACAACAAACAACAAACATCACACATGAAAACATTGACATGAGACATGTTATGTCTATTCAATCAGAGTAAAGTGATTTACAGGTGACAGACAATAATTTTAGGCAACTAAACTGTAGCAGTATGGAGATCAGTTCAGTGTATAACTGGGTACCAACTTGCAGCGCGACTAAAAACAAAGAGGATATTGACCTATTGTCTCTGCCATATGTTAGTCCGAATCACCACTAACCCATCCTCTATGCAAACAAAAGTTATGGTCACTGCCAGGTGCTAATCCGAATCACCAGTAATCTATTCTATGTGCAAACAAAAATAGTGGTCACTGCTAGTTGCTAGTCCAAATTACCACTAATCCATCTTATGTGCAAAAACAGTTGTGGTCACTGCCAGGTGCTAATCAGAATCACCACTAATGTATCTTCCATGCAAACAAAACTTGTTATATCCACAAGGATATAACCCCACAAAAAGTACCCCACTCGGACATAGCCCCTGAGGAAACTACCCCACTCAGACATAACTCCAGTGGACAATACACCACTCAATAAGAAACCTAGGACACGTGTGATCCGTCAGCCAGTGAGGCTATTTTGCCGCACAAACATGTATGTGTCTACTACTACTGCTACTATTACTACACTTACCTCTTTCTCTCTCTCTACTCTCTCTCTCTCTCTACTCTCTCTCTCTCTCTCTTACTCCTCTCTCTCTCTCTCTCTCTTACATCAATCTTCTCTCTAATCTCTCTCTACTCTGGTAGTTTAAAAATTAAAAATTAGTAGTGTAGTAGTGTATTAGTAAAATATTAGTAGTATGTATAAAATTTAGTATATTAGTATTGTTTAATTACAAAAGTTGAGAGTATTTTAAATGCACAGACGTAGTAGTAGTAGTAGTAGTAGTAGTAGTAGTATATGTAGTAGTAGTAGTAGTAGTAGTAGTAGTAGTAGTAGTAGTAGTAGTAGTAGTAGTAGTAGTAGCAGTAGTAGTAGTAGTAGTAGTAGTAGTAGTAGTAGTAGTATCAGTAGCGTCCAGCAAGCACGTTTCAACTTAATTCATAATTTCAATGTATTTATGGGTTGCTTATTCAAAAATTCATTTTTCATAGTTTATCACTTGTTAAGGCATTATGCTCTCTTGCAATTTCAGCGACCGAAGTCTGGGCTGTAGCAAAAAGGTTAACAGCCGCTGTCGTATTTCATATGTGATCCGTCAGCGCCAGTGCAGTTATTATGCCGCACAAACTTGTCTGTGTCTTGTCTCGTCAGCTGGATGATTTTTTGCATGAATGGATAGGCCGAATTGAATACTTATTAACTATAATCATCTGTCAATGTCCAATTGTTTTTCTGCTACAAATTCTCTTACAATGCATGCTTGTGCGAATCTCACAATGATTCTAAATTACCACGCTTTTGAAAACGTTACTTTTTACAATGTTGTTCCAATGTCTGTAATACATCAACACTTACCGAAGAAATGTTTACGTCGTTCACCAACATGAACTTCTCAGTTTGCTTAAGTTTATCAGGGCCAGTGCAATTGCGGAAACATTAAAACTAGTCCTGCTAGAGCTACTTCCAAGGTTCTACTCTTGGATAAATGGATAATGGGCAACCAGGAGTGACAAATATAATGGTTAATGAAAAATGAAACTCATGTGGACATCTGCTTGTATTAGGACTGTCTGTTGAACAATCGTGTTTGAAAAACTGTAGACCTACTAATCACCGTCAATTTCTTATTCCCTCAATGTGGTGATTTTTGCATGAATACATAAGCTGGAGTAAATGATAATTAACTGTCCTTATGTTTCAGTGTCCAGTTTATTTTCAGAAGAACATGTTAATAGGCAGGTGAAGACAGAACTCAAAATCGTTTGCATGCAGTCAGCCCACTCATCCCTTAGTTTGTCTAAGGCCTTAATCCACTGCAATTACGTAAACACTAAAACTAGTCCCGCCAGAGCTACTTCCGAGACTTTACTCTTGTAGAAAGCGAACATGAGCTTTTATAAGTGGGAAATGTAATGGATAATGTAACATGAAACTTCTGTGGACATCTGGTTTTATTAAGACTGTCTGTTAAGCAATCTTTTTTAATTAATTGTTGATAAGTGTAGGTAAGAAATTATGAATTATTGAACCTTTATTAATTTGTCTTCACCGAGTAGGCTTATTTTATTATATACATTACTACTACTACTCCTCTACTACTGCTGCTGCTGCTGCTGCTGCTGTCTGCTGCTGCTGCTGCTCTGTTTGCTGCTGTCTGCTGCATGCTGTTTGCTGCTGCTGCTCTGCTGCTGCTGCTGCTGCTCTGCTGCCTCTGCTGCTGCTGCTGCTGCTGCTGCTGCTGCTGCTGCTGCTGCTGCTGCTGCTGCTGCTGCTGCTGCTGCTGCTGCTGCTGCTGCTGCTGCTGCTCTCTGCTGCTGCTGCTGCTGCTGCTGCTGCTGCTGCTGCTGCTGCTACTGTACTGCTGCTGCTGCTGCTGCTGCTGTCTGCTGCTGCTGCTGCTGCTGCTGCTGCTGCTGCTGCTGCTGCTGCTGCTGCTGCTGCTGCTGCTGCTGCTGCTGCTGCTGCTGCTGCTGCTGCTGCTGCTGCTGCTGCTGCTGCTGCTGCTGCTGCTGTTGCTGCTGCTGCTGCTGCTGCTGCTGCTGCTGCTGCTGCTGCTGCTGCTGCTGCTGCTAGTCCTGCTGCTGCTGCTGCTGCTGCTGCTGCTGCTGCTGCTGCTGCTGCTGCTGCTGCTGCTGCTGCTCTGCTGCTGCTGCTGCTGCCTGCTGCTGCTGCTGCTGCTGCTGCTGCTGCTGCTGCTCTCAGAAAGCAAAACCTGCATGTGCTGTACTGCCCACTGCTGCTGCTCTGCTGCTGCTGCTGCTGCTGCTGCTGCTGCTGCTGCTGCTGCTGCTGCTGCTGCTGCTGCTGCTGCTCACGTATTTGCCAACTCTCTGCTGCTGCTGCTGCTCTGCTGCTGCTGCTGCTGCTGCTACACACTGCACTTGCTGCTGCTGTCTGCTGCTGCTGCTGCTGCTGCTGCTGCTGCTGCTGCTGCTACTACTACTACTACTTCCGTCAAACACGTTTCAACATAATTCATAATTTTAATGTATTTATGTATTTATGCTTATTTAAATACATTTTCCATAGTTTATCACGTGTTAATATTTCGAAAGCATACGCTCTCTTCCAATTTCAGCGACCGAAGTTTGGGTTGCAGCGAAAAGGGTAACAACCGCTGTCGTAATTCATGTCTGATCCGTCAGCGTCAGTGCGGGTATTATGCCGTACAAACATGTCTGTGTCTTGTCTCGGCAGCTGGATGCTTTTTGCATGAATGCATAGGCTGAATTGAATGCATATTAACTATCATCATCTGTCAATGTTCGATTTATTTTCTACACCAAATTATCATACAATGCATGCTCATAGGAACCCAAAGTGTCGTGTGCCGTCATCACCGGTCTGCGTGTGGTCAGTCACAGCCGCTGCCCCAAAGTGGACGAACTACCTGACTGGATTGGACATTGACATACAAGGATAGTCAATTTGCATTTACTTCAGCCTATGCAATCATGAAAAAGCACCCAACAGCCGAGACAAGACCACCACCATTAACCCACTGGCGCTACGATCACACTAACACGACCTTTTAAACCCTTTCGCTGCAACCCAACTTCCTCGCTAAATTGTAAGAGCATTAACACTATTAACTACTTTACACACACAACACAACTGCTACTGCTACTGCTACTACTGCTACTGCTGCTGCTACTACTCTCTGCTGCTACTGCTACTACTACTACTGCTACGTACTGCTACTGCTACACTGCTACTTACTGCACTGCTACTGCTACTACTGCTCTACTCTACTGCTGCTGCTGCTGCTACTGCTGCTGCTGCTGCTCTTCTCTATCTGCTGTGCTGCTACTGCTATTACTACTGCTACTGCTACTGCTACTACTACTGCTACTACTACTACTACTACTGTACTACGCTACTACTACTACTACTGCTGCGTCGCTGCTGCTGCTGCTGCTCATGCTGCTGCTGCTCTGCATGCGCTGCTGCTGTTGCTGCTGTGCTGCTCTGCGACGCTCGCTGCTGCTGCTCTCTGCTGCTCTCTGTTGCGCGCTGCTCTGCTTGTGGCTGCGTCGTCCTGCGCCGGCACTGATACTCTCTCTCTGCCGTGCTCGCTGCTGTCGACGTCGCGTGGGTCTGCGTGCTGTCGTGCTGCGCTGCTCGGTACCTCTGCTGTGCTCACTGGTGCTCTGCGCTGCCTGTACTCTACTGCTGCGCTGCTGTGGCGTGGCGCGCTGCTGCTTTGTGTGCTGCTGCTGGACACTGCTCTGGTATCGTTGCTATCCTGCTGTGCTGCTGCTGCTGCTGCTGCTGCTGCTGCTGCTTGCTGCTGCGAGTGTGCTGCGCTGCTGCTGCGCTGTTCTGCTAGCTGCTCTTGTGCGCTGTGCTAGTAGGGTGTGCTACGCTAGTATGGTGGGTAGTAGTAGTAGTAGTAGTAGTGTTGTTGTTGTTGTTGTTGTTGTTGTTGTTGTTGTTGTAGTAGTAGTACCAATACCACAACAACTACCACTACCACTACTACTAGTAAATATTAATAGTAATAATAATAATAGCACCACTGCAGGGATGATAACAATACGAATTACATGCCACAGAAAGGCAACTGTGCTCTTTTTACAGGATATGTTGTCCAGTCCTGGTTCCAATAAACAACAAACATCACTCATGAAGACATTGAAATGAGACATTTTATGTATATTCAATCGGAGTTAAGTGATTTACATTTGAAAGACAATAACCATAACCATAACCATAACCATAACCATAATATTTATTGACCCCAAGTAGGTATAGAATTTGTTGAAAGTACATCAATTTCGTTAGTACATTTATACAAGCATACATACACACATATTATATCAAGTTTACATACTATTATAAGTCTATACGTTAAGGGTTACAATACATACAAATGTGTGCACTTATAGTAATTCTTATTGTACCAAAATAAAAACCCGCAATCATATAACATTTACAAACTGGGGTCGGTAGCTCCTATTAAGACAATAATGTCGCTGTCATAGGAGACACCATAATTTCATGGAATAAAGTAGTATGGTCCTTAGTATACAAGATGTCTAACTCAAATGTTTATTTGGAAGTGGTAGCTTTTAGTAAGAAAATGTGATGTGGTGTGGAGATGGGCTAATGAACATTAACATATATTGTATTTATTAATTTTGTTGACATATATAACGATGTGATAGTACATATATCACTGTAATTGTTTAACAAACATGTTTTTATATAAATGATAAAGCCATGCAAGCTGTGAGTGTATATTTTGTTTTTAATTGCAGCAGGAGTGTCATTTATAGTATGTGGGAGGCTGTGTCTGAGACATTTCATTGCAAATTTATGCTTAGTTCTAAAAGTATGTATATTCTCTTTTGCACGAGTATTATAATTGTGTATATTAATACTTGGTATAATTTGCCAGTTTAGTAAATACCAAGGTAATTGTTTATGAATATATTTAAAATAAAATTTTAATTCTTGTAACTTTAACATATCTTCTATTTTCAGTAGTTTAAGATTTTTGAAAAAGTGGTTCTATATGTGAATTATATGTATTTAAGGTTATTATTCGCATAACCTTTTTTTGGATGCGTGTAATTCTATTTCTTTGATATCCCCAAATCATAATACAATAATTTATATGTGATAATATTAAGGTGTTATATAATAACACTTTTATGTCTAATGGTAATACATATTTTAATCGGTTTAATACGCCAATTGTTTTTGAACACTTATTTGATATTTTCTCCGTGTGTTTTCTCCAATTTAGATTAGTGTCTAAAGTCAATCCTAGAAAATTAAATTCATCTACTCTTTCAATATATGCATCATCTATTTTAAGTGTAAGTGCTGTATACGTTTATTAGGCATATGGAAAACCATATATTTAGTTTTGCTTTTATTTAATAATAATTTATTAATATTTAGCCATTCATTAATTTTACAGAGTTCTTCATTTATTATGGTTTCTGTACTTTTATTATCGAGTGTCGTTTCGCGCAGAGAATTTAAAGAGGTAGATAATGTAGTGTCATCGGCATACATAACAAAATTAAATAATTGACTAGCTTGTGAAAAATCGTTTATATAAATAATAAACAATAGTGGTCCTAAGACAGACCTTGTGGGACACCGATTATTATAGGTAAGATGTCTGAGTTTATTTGTTCTATTTCAGTAAATTGTTTTCTATTTTGTAAGTAACTTTTGAACAAATGCAAGGCTGAGCCAATAAGGCCATAGTATGCTAATTTGTTTTGTAAAATGTTATGGTCAATAGTGTCAAATGCCTTTGATAGGTCAAGGGATACATTAATTGGTATATCATTTTTATCCATTTTAGTCACAATTCTATCAATTAGTTCAATTATTCTGTTGAATATTTAGCTCTAAAACCATACTGATTATCATTTAGAAACTTCTTTTCGTTGAAATATGAATATAATTGTATAAAATTAGTTTTCTAATACTTTAGAAATGGTAGGAAGAAGAGAGATTGGTCTATAGTTTTCAAATAAGGATGGATCATCTTTCTTAAATATAGGAATAACTTTTGCAATTTTCAGTTTATCAGGGAATACACTTGTCGATTTTGTTTACCCACATACTAACATAAACGCGCCTCAGTTCATAGATCCATTGTTCCCTTTCAAATTATTTTTGTGAAAACGCAAACCGAAGTATTAAAAATCCTGACCTATTCAGTGTTAGGTCAAACGTGTATTTCAGTGTTTCAAGTTGCGTAAGTCACGTGAATGTGGGAATTATTATACACGTGTCTCTGTATTGACCTTGCAGTCTATGCAATCCCCGTGATTGGTAAACTCGAGCAACTCAGGCAGTTGGATTCACCGGTTGTAATATCCAAAGAAAATGCTTAAGGCCTTGTTACCGAGAACACGACACTTGTTAGTGAACCGACTCCGGACATGTCATAGGCTGGTGACACGCGACAGACATAAATACGGTGAGACGTCCTTAGTGCTACAATACTTATCTGTGTAGGTGTGTGTGTGTGTGTGTGTGTGTGTGTGTGTGTGTGTGTGTGTGTGTGTGTGTGTGTGTGTGTGTGTGTGTGTGTGTGTGTGTGTGTGTGTGTGTGTGTGTGTGTGTGTGTGTGTGTGTGTGTGTGTGTGTGTGTGTGTGTGTGTGTGTGTGTGTGTGTGTGTGTGTGTGTGTGTGTGTGTGTGTGTGTGTGTGTGTGTGTGTGTGTGTGTGTGTTGTGTGTGTGTGTGTGTGTGTGTGTGTGTGTGTGTGCGTATGTCAGAGAGACCAGTGTGCGCGCGTGTGCGTCGTGTGTGCATGCGTATGCGTATACGTGCGCACGTGGAGCATGATACACACCATTAGCAGTTGAGTGGTTTTAAGTTGAGGAACATTTATTTCAAATCGATGGTACAACTAGATACACAGTCATTAGTAAGAGATGTTTATCGCCGATGGGGTAAATGTGACGTCACTGATGACGTAGATAGGCAAAGTGTCACATTCCACGTTGTCTCGCAACTACGTTTAGACCATCGCACAAGCGGAGTGTCGCTATTTTAAATAGTTCATAGCCCGACCTCACTGCAGAGTCTCTGCGGCGCCTGCGTCGGTCTCAGCCGCTGCTCCAGACACGAAACGTGTCTTATTAGAAGAAGTCGTATAAGTTAACGAGAGGTTGAATCGAGTTATGTATGTTGTTACCACGAATCCCGCCGTTGTTTGTGCCATATCTGTTGTCACCACGATTCCAGCCGTTGTGTCTTCCAGATTTGTTGCTGCCAAACCTTGAGCCGCCGTTGTGCTGTCGCGTCCGGTCTGGCAGTGAGCCCGGTTTCTTCCAACAATACTTGGCCGTCCACGTGGCCGACACCGGATGTGAGATACAGCGCGTGTAAATGGCCGCTCCGTGCTTCCGGCAGCGCGCGCAGCGGTCTTCCTTCCTGCACGACAAGTGCAACTATCAACGGGCGTTTGTAGATATTAATTAGTTACTACAACGTTCTTAGCATAATTATAGATTGTCGTACGGCGTTCTGCGTGAACGGATGTGTTTAATAAGCTAAAGACTGCGAGATTTGAGTGTGTATCCGTGTAGGAAACGTAACCAAAACACTCAGATCATAAACAACTGTACTGGTGAATGGTGATGACGTCATATCAGTCGCCTACTGGTTTAATCGCTGAGCTATTTACTGTTCAACGCTGCACGGTATCTCTGTATATAAGAAACAGCAAACGGCGAACTGCCAATTGATTATTACCATCAGTGCTCATTTCCAGACAAATAACCTTTAATTACCCAATTGCTGACAATTACTCTTGTGAATTAACATACGCCTGCTAGCAAAACTACACGTTCTCCAGGTGGCGCCACTTGCTCATAAGAGACAGGAGAAAAGGTTTTCGTGTGACCAGAAGTGATGTTTACTGAGACTTAATTTTGGCCATTCTTTTTCAAGTCACCACCAACGCATCGACATTCACAGTGACCTCGAAATAACAGTGGAAGATACTTCTAAAGTATCAACAGTTCGCTTATGCTCGACTACGCATGAACCCAGGCACAAAGAAGTAGACTACCGCTGGTCAACGGGAAAGTTATTAAAGAGTAACAAAAGAACACAGAATAATGAAGATTTGAGAGGCAAAAACATTAACATACCTCCACACGTACATGCATACATACACACACGCACGTACGTATGCCAGAGCACAAAAAATACTACTTGATTTATAACAACCCAGGGCCGCATTCGCGAAACGTTCAGGCGTGTAGACTTTGCAATAATTTAACTATCATCATCATATCAAGAAAATTAATGAAACGCAGAAAAAATCGACGAAACAAGCTGAGCACAATGTGACGTAAACACTGGAAATAATCAAAACGTCTCCTTCCTAGCTCAAAGTAACTGTTTTTTTAATTTTAAAAATACACAAGCATACATTTGTGATCATAGGCCTCTGGTTTCATTAGATGTTCTTTACGTATTATTATAATTACTTACTGTTTGCGAAGTCCTCCGTTGAATCTTCTCAGGCGCCCAGCTGAGTGATCGTGTCTTCTACCCAACGAAAGGCACCGTTCGTGGAGAACACGGAAGTACACAACTGCTCAATTATTCTGAACCTAAACTGCTGCACACACGCTCGTAATGCAGACACGCACACACGCAAAACGCACGTACACCCATACATACTCACACATGCATAAACACACGCACATACACACATGCACGATCCGACGCTGTACACACATGCACTTACACACACATGCACACCAAACACACGCCCTTACACACAAGCATATATACACAGGCGGGCGTGCATTGCAATTGTATATACGTACCTGTCTGTACGCATTCTCACGCATGCAAATATGCAAACAAACCGGTATACATACACGCACGAACGTACGATGAACGTATATATATATATATATATATATATATATATATATATATATATACACAACACACACACACACACACACACACACACACACACACACACACATTCACACACACATTTATACACATGCACACAAGCACGTACACGCACGCACAGCACGCACGCACGCACACACGCACCACACACACACACACACACACACACACACACACACACACACACACACACACACACACACACACAACACACACACACGTACGCACGCTGTCCATGCATATATACAGACGCATGTACCCATGCTTTTCACAGAAGCATTTTACATGCATGCACACGCACAATTAAGCACACCACGATATACAGGCACGCACGCAAGCACGCACACGTATGTGTCGTACTGGACCTGGGGCTCGCCTCTTTACGCAGAGACCAACGGACAAACTCACGGAGCAGTGGCCGCTTCTTGAGCGAGCTCTGACAGTAGAATGAGTGTGAGCAAGCCGCACGAGTAGTTCATCTAAACCGACGAGGAGGAAAGTCATAGTTGTTCAGTTGGCACACACAGTCCTCTAATGTTCAACAACAACGTGAAACTTAAAGAGTAGCACACGCACAACAATGTGAAACTTATAGAGTAGCACACGCAACAACAAAAAACGTCGAAACACATAAATAGTCGTTTCGGTTATGTTCTTCATTAAATGACAAGACTAAACCTTTGACGCGAATAACAAACAAATCCTGAATCACGCCATCCAAGTTCAGAGTGGACTTACACTGGATTCACCCTCCCATAGGAAGTCGGATTTAAGCCTGCCTGCCTATAACGTGTCCCATGCCTGCCTATAACGTGTCCCATGCCTGCCTATAACGTGTCCCGCCTGCCTATAACGTGTCCCGGCCTGCCTATAACGTGTCCCGTGCCTGCTATAACGTGTCCCATGCCTGCCTATAACGTGTCCCGTGCCTGCCTATAACGTGTCCCGGGCCTGCCTATAACGTGTCCCATGCCTGCCTATAACGTGTCCCATGCCTGCCTATAACGTGTCCCGTGCCTGCCTATAACGTGTCCCATGCCTGCCTATAACGTGTCCCACGCCTGCCTATAACGTGTCCCGTGCCTGCCTATAACGTGTCCCATGCCTGCCTATAACGTGTCCATGCCTGCCTATAACGTGCCCAGCCTGCCATAACGGTCCCGCTGCCATAACGGTCCTGCCTGCCATAACGTGTCCCTGCCTGCCTATAACGTGTCCCGTGCCTGCCTATAACGTGTCCCGTGCTGCCTATAACGTGTCCCATGCCTGCCTAAACGTGTCCCTGCCTGCTATAAGTGTCCCAGCCTGCCTAACCCGTAAGTGTCCCTGCCTGCCTAACGTGTCCGCCGCTTAACGTGTCCCAGCCTGCTATAACGTGTCCTGCCTGCCTAATTCTATAACGTGTCCCTGCCTGCCTATAACGTCCCGCCTGCCTATAACGTCCCGTGCCTGCCTATACGTGTCCCGCTGCCTATACGTGTCATCCGCCTATAACGTGTCCCATGCCTGCCTATAACGTGTCATGCCTGCCTATAACGTGTCCCTGCCTGCCTATAACGTGTCTATGTGTCTATAACGTGTCCCGCCTGCCTATAACGTGTCGTGCTATAACGTGTCCCATGCCTGCCTATAACGTGTCTGCCTGCCTATAACGTGCCTATAACGTGTCCCATGCCTGCCTATAACGTGTCCCTGCCTGCCTATAACGTGTCACACGTGCAACGCCCATAACTCACACATCACTACACATCACACACACACACACACACCCACACACACGTACGCCGCTGTCCATGCATATATACAGACGCTGTACCCATGCTTTTCACAGAAGCATTTTACATGCATGCACACGCACAATTAAGCACACCACGATATACAGGCACGCACGCAAGCACGCACACGTATGTGTCGTACTGGACCTGGGGCTCGCCTCTTTACGCAGAGACCAACGGACAAACTCACGGAGCAGTGGCCGCTTCTTGAGCGAGCTCTGACAGTAGAATGAGTGTGAGCAAGCCGCACGAGTATTCATCTAAATCGACGAGGAGGAAAGTCATAGTTGTTCAGTTGGCACACACAGTCCTCCAATGTTCAACAACAATGTGAAACTTGAAGAGTAGCACACGCAACAACAATGTGAAACTTATAGAGTAGCACACGCAACAACAATGTGAAACTTATAGAGTAGCACACGCAACAACAATGTGAAACTTATAGAGTAGCACACGCAACAACAATGTGAAACTTATAGAGTAGCACACGCAACAACAATGTGAAACTTATAGAGTAGCACACGCAACAACAATGTGAAACTTATAGAGTAGCACACGCAACAACAATGTGAAACTTATAGAGTAGCACACGCAACAACAATGTGAAACTTATAGAGTAGCACACGCAACAACAATGTGAAACTTATAGAGTAGCACACGCAACAACAACGTGAAACTTATAGAGAAGCACACGCAACAACAATGTGAAACCTATAGAGTGCCCGACAACTTGACTTATAAGTAGCACGCACCTTGACTTATAAGTGCACACGAAAACAAACGTGCACTAAATGTGTCTTCTTGTGTTCCTTAAAGACAAGACTAAACTTGGCTCCAATCCTGATCCGCCATAGTCAAGCGTGACTTCCGATTCACCCTGCCATAGGAACGTTGCCTGCCTGCCTGCCTGCCTGCCTGCCTGCCTGCCTGCCTGCCTGCCTGCCTGCCTGCCTGCCTGCCTGCCTGCCTGCCTGCCTGCCTGCCTGCCTGCCTGCCTGCCTGCCTGCCTGCCTGCCTGCCTGCCTGCCTGCCTGCCTGCCTGCCTGCCTGCCTGCCTGCCTGCCTGCCTGCCTGCCTGCCTGCCTGCCTGCCTGCCTGCCTGCCTGCCTGCCTGCCTGCCTGCCTGCCTGCCTGCCTGCCTGCCTGCCTGCCTGCCTGCCTGCCTGCCTGCCTGCCTGCCTGCCTGCCTGCCTGCCTATAACGTGTCTATAACGTGTCTATAACGTGTCATAACTGTCTATAACGTGTCTATAACGTGTCTATAACGTGTCTATAACGTGTCTATAACGTGCCTGCTATAACGTGTCTATAACGTGTCTATAACGTGTCTATAACGTGTCTATAACGTGTCTACAACGTGTCTACAACGTGTCCCGGAGCAGTCACGTGACAGCCCCAACTGTGTGCGTCTTCTACCGCAGTACCTCGCGTCAACAGCAATGCCGACTGCTGCTTATGAAGCGATGCTAAAACTCAGATTTGTATAGGATTTTGACGACCATGTCAGATGGAGAAACGCAATTGGGAGGAAGGCGGTGGGGATTGTCGCCACGGAGTCTACTCATCGGACTAACGTTCGAATCGCTATCATACTTAGTGCAGTTCGTAATTCATCTATCTAGGGCTAGGGAACTGTTTATATTAGGTAAGATTGGCATTACACAGTGTAAGGACCTATACGGTGCTGAATTTATATTAATTGCACCCCTGCTTTAACGCGCACGACGTTTAAAGCGATCATTTGGTCTATCCTCGGTTTTAAGGAAGAGTAAGGAGTATTTGCAAGCATCCCGGTCTCAAACCCTTTCCGATCCCGTAGGCTATAGTATCGGAGCGACTGATGTTTCGTTGTCCCTCTCACCGACGGCGACATGATAACTCAGTCAACACAGTACACTTGCCTTGTACGACGCCATTGCAATGGTTCCTACTCGAGCTACAAGAAGCTCGATGTCGCTACTGTCTACAAGTCCTGTTGCTATAGTAACGTGTTCAACACGTATAACAATACGCTGCACAACGTCGTTAAGAAAACAATGGCGTACTTCGTATTTAGTCACGTGATTGTTGCGTTTCACTGTTAGAAACTACGTAGATTTTATTGAAAATCAGAAATACCTTTATTTAAAAAGTCCACAAATAGTTTGTAACACAGCGACCCTGTTCCGTGATCGTCCATTGTGAACGCGTGGCGTGTCGTATTCTGTTGGATTATACCATCGTATAAATCAGCATCGACATCTCTTTCTGTTTCTTTATTTTGTTTCTATTTCTGTTTTATAATTGACAAATCCGAGCCAAGTATCACGCCATAATGTTTGAAGCTCTGGGAGCATTGCGCGCGGTCTTGCAGTTCCTTGAATGAATTTCGGAGCGTCTTTTGCATTAACTTCTGACGCATCTAGAAAGTGTAATATATTTTAAGTGCGGGGATACAATATGGTCTGTATTCTTTAGTGTTTAGCTCTAATGTGTTCACAGTTTAAGAGTGCCTTGAACGTGTCATTGGTTGGTTGGGGCTAGTTATTTAAAGAGAAACAGAAGGCAATATTTTAAAATTATGCATATAAAATAGTTACTGCAAACTAAACATTAAATAGTATAATAAAAATTTCACAACAATGGTTTTCTCCGTTCTCTCTGTACACGAAGTGACATTTGGGGAATTGAATATTTGCGATATTATCGTACATATAATCTTATCACTAAATATGTCGCTTTACGTACACAGGAATTACGTGTTCTTGTTGAGTTAGTGGTTTTAAACCCGACGTGTGCTCAACATTGCATACATATGCCAGGGCGCCTGTAATACAGTCGCCATGTTGAAAAGAAAATAGTCTTCTTCGTTCCCATGATCCCTTGCGGATGGGGGCTATGTCACATTTGTTGATTCTTCCCTACAAGGTCCTTCCATGCTCCAGGGCCTCCTGTAGAGGTCCCTCATACGTGGCTGTTCAAACGAACCCTCCTCAGATAATTGTTCATACTGTCTTCGTTTCTGAACTTCAGTGTACCCTTTTTCGTCTACTGTTGTCATCTGTTTGCCAGCATTCATCGCCCATTCTTCCTACGTGCTCATTCTGCTTCCGACTACTTTCCTCTTTGGGTGTTTTTTTGATTGCAATTTCTTCTCTTCATTCATTCATCTTTCTTCCATATTCTCGTTCACTCTATATATATATTTGTCTAAGTCAGTTCTTTTCTGCTAACTTCTCATTCTGATATAACACAGACTTTCGACACTATTACTTTTAATTGTTTCTTCAAAACCTAAAAATGAATCCTTGCTATGCAAAGTGACACAATTAATGGAAATAAAATTATCTTTACAGTGTTCCTCAAAAAATATTACATTCTACTACAGCTTGCTTATGGAACAGCAGAAATCAGCAACCCGCACTCTCGCTCACATGTTAAATGCTACGCATGTTCAGCAGCATTGATTGTCTCGATGTCACAAATAGTCGCTAGGTGTCGCAGGAAACGGTGCAGACAAAAGTGATCAAAACAAACACTGAAAAGTAGTACGGAGAGGAACTATGCATTATTTGACAAGCAGGTAAGTATTTTGTGACTAAACCTATTCAGATTGGAATCAAAAGTTAAATGTAACATGTAGTCTGTTATGGTGTAGGCTTACATATGTGAGTAGCAGCTGAAAGTCTCGCACACGCGCACGGGCGCGCACACGCACGCGCACGCGCACGCGCACGCGCACGCGCACGCGCACGCGCACGCGCACGCGCACGCGCACGCGCACGCGCACGCGCACGCGCACGCGCACGCGCACGCGCACGCGCACGCCCAAGCAGGCATGCAAGCACACCACACACACGTGCGCGAGCTTCACCATCAATGTAGGGTTATACCATGGCCGAGAAGTGTCTTACGTGTTTCCTGTGGCAAATCGCAACGCCGTTGAGCGATGACGCGATGAAATGACAGATGATGCTGTGTGCGATGCAAAGAGCGATGCGACGCAAGAGGCGCTTTGTCACAAGCTACGCCGTGGGTGATGCTACATGTAGGGACCAGGTTTTACTGATGAAACGGACGATGTTATATATTATGAAATGGCCATCGCGTGATATGTGCGATGTAATGTACAGTGCTAAATGCGGCAGCCGCACGACGATATATATTCGATGCTAATCACGATAATATGTGCGATAGTAATCACGATGACATGTGCGATAGTAATCACGATCATATGTGCGATGGTAATCACGATAATATGTGCGATAGTAATCACGATAATATGTGCGATGGTAATCACGATAATATGTGCGATAGTAATCACGATAATATGTGCAATAGTAATCACGATAATATGTGCAATAGTAATCACGATAATATGTGCAATAGTAATCACGATAATATGTGCGATAGTAATCACGATAATATGTGCGATAGTAATCACGATAATATGTGCGATAGTAATCACGATGACATGTGCGATGCAAACCACAATGATATGTTCGTTGCTAATCAAGATTATATGTGCGGTACGAATCGCAATAATATGTGCGATGCTAATCACGAAGATATGTGACATTCTGTGGATAGTCCACTGTTATGTTAT
>JAODUO010002453.1:0-56199 GCA_025642075.2 Ridgeia piscesae
TGCTCATTTGATAAGATGTGGGACCCTTCTGTAGTGCTTTTTCATTCGAAGACATCTTATAGTTCATGAATTAGTCTGGTTGTCATGTTTAGTTATCACTGTAATATCATTTTGATGTGTCATCCAGATGGTCATTACATCAACGTTGCAACGTCCCTTTCAAAAGACTGCAACATTATTATTACAACCGCGGAGGTCAGTCCACCACAGCCGCCATTGAAAGCGCCGTCTTCCGCCGTGAAGACGATGTCTGCCGCATCTCCTTCTATCACTACCGAAGCAGTTACACGTATCGCGGTGAGTAGCGTTTTCATTGGACACATTTATTCCATTTACCATATTTTTTGTTAAAAATAGGGTTACAACTGTTGCATCTTAAAATGATATAAACATAGTTGCTAAGAACCAGTGAATTAATCATAAATATGTTATATAAAATATGTATCAACGTTTACAGGTGAAGAATTAACGTTGTACTTGAAGACAAACACTGGGCTGCGACGTATTTGGTCATCCACTCTTCACAATAAGTTCAGCCGATGGGTTCACGAGGATGTAGACCTGACTCCAAACAACGCCGACCAATTCTCTGTTCTTTTCCACACACGTATTGCGACATGGTGCCGGAGTGCAGTTGGTCTTGACAATATCATTTTCCACACATGTCCTATCGGTAAGTATGACGCATGACGCAAATATTACGAGATAAGGATATGAATATTTGAAACATTTAATTTTCGCTGTACACACTTTGGTATCGTTGCCAAAAATTTACGTAATCTACTTCATATATATATATATATATATATATATATATATATATATATATATATATAATATATTATATATTAATTTGACTGATTCACAGTTAATATTGATTTACTGATGATTATGCATATATGAAACACTTCAGCAATTTTATATGACATATACGAGAGTAAGTACGATTGTTCCGACAGAGAAACTTGTGAGTTCGATCACTCTGAAGGACATGCGAGTGGAGAATGTGCCAGGCCAAGCAGTGCGTGTGTGGAACACAGACCCGGAGAAACACAACGTCATCTGGCTGGAGCGGATGTCGGTCAACAACACGGGCTACAGGGCACGTCGAGTGCGGTTCTCGACTTGCGTCTTAAGAGCGCCTACGTCTTGATCCGCAACTGTTTCTTCAGCAACGTCGTGGCGACACGATCAACCGTCCTATCAGTGACGTTTGATTCGGAGACGACGTCGCGCGTGTCAACAGCAAAGGTGATGCAAAATTCAGTCGTCTTCTCGTCTGGCGGAGGTGTGATCTTTGTGAAGAACACAGGCGTGAACAATGCTACATTAAGAATGACAAAAAATAACCTGCGACACAACACGGCTGACGAATCGCACAGTGTCGTGCAGCTTGTGAACATGAGTGTCGCGATGGAGGGCAACTTGTTGTACAACAACAGCGGGAAGTACACATTGGAGATCGGCAGCGAGTCGGAGTGTAACCGACTGCCCGTACGGGCAGATGGAAATATATTCTGGTTCAACACCGCCATTAAAAGCGCTGCAAAATACACAGTGTCACTGAATGCATCTGATGTCACGTTCAGACTAAACATACTCAACAATCCGTCAAATACCTACGAGCTGTCAACACGTCAGATGGGCGACGTCAACGTGACAGACGCTAGCATTGACTTCTCTAACAACTGGTGGGGCTCCGGACTCGCTCATGCCGTCAGCCGCCGGATCAGAGACGGTCGTTCAGTTGAAGGTCTTCCCGTCGTCGTCTCGTCATCTTTCGAGACCGTCCCTCCGAGTGGACTACACTTCTCAAGTAAGTCATGCGTTGATATTCCTCCAGTACAACATTGTTGAAGCTGCACTCGTGTTGTCAGTTTTGTTTACTGAGGTACCTATGTGATTTTGTATACATTGTTTCTGTGAAAAAAATATATTACATATAACATTTTATTGAATGCTTTTGGTGTCGGAAGGGTGCGTCAGTGAATATTGTTTTCACAGAATAAAGTGCAAAATGGCTTGTACAGTAATCTGTATTGGATATTGCGTAACAAAAAATACCTTTGAAAACGTACTTTTACCTATGTGCAGGAAACAGCTACATAAATAATATTTTACATCATAAAATAATTTTTGTGTTGCACGAAAGAAACCAAGGTTTCTTTTTTATCGAGCAAGTACGCGATATTTCGTAAGCCTGCACAACAAGCAGCGTACATATATTTCTTATGAAATCTGCTTTAGCAAACGAATCACGTTTGTTTACAGGTGTCTGTCCACTGGGCTGGACATATCAGTTGTCTGGTTGCTTCTTCTACAACGTTGGAGCCAGTACCTACCGCCAGGCAGCGACTTTCTGTCAGAGAGAACGAGCTGTTCTTCTGCCGACACTCATGGTAGGCGACCTACAACCATTGATCAACAACTTCATCACGTACGAAGACTTAGATGGTACAGAAAAGCGCTGGGTTGATGTGGCTCAGCAAGGAAAGAAAAATACTCGATCTTGCCCAGTGTATCCGGCCAATGTCAAAGACAAACGATCCACTGATATGGGGGTAACAAACTGCAACGAACTTCACCCGTTCATCTGCAAACAAACATCCGTGGTTCGTTGTAAGAACTCTTGTTTCAACAAAGGTTCTTGTGTCGGAACCACTTGTTTTTTCTTTTGCCGTTTTTTTTGTTCCCTTTGAAAGGAGTTTTTTTTTTTTTCTTTGGAACAAAAAAATTAAATTTAAAATACAAAAAATTTAAAAAAACTGCAACTTTAAAAAAAAAAAAAAAAAAAAAAAAAACAAAAAAACCCCGGAAAAAAAACCCACCCCGGGTAAAAAAAATGTTTTTTTTGGGGGGGGGGGGCTTTTTTTTAACAGGTTTTTTTTTACTTTTTTCGGGGAGAAACCCCCGGTTTAAAAAAAACCCCTTGGAAACGGGAAAAAAACAAAAGGTGGGTTCCGACACAAGAACCTTTGTTGAAACAAGAGTTCTTACAACGAACCACGGATGTTTGTTTGCAGATGAACGGGTGAAGTTCGTTGCAGTTTGTTACCCCGATATCAGTGGATCGTTTGTCTTTGACATTGGCCGGATACACTGGGCAAGATCGAGTATTTTTCTTTCCTTGCTGAGCCACATAAACCGAGCGCTTTTCTGTACCATCTAAGTCTTCGTACGTGATGAAGTTGTTGATCAATGGTTGTAGGTCGCCTACCATGAGTGTCGGCAGAAGAACAGCTCGTTCTCTCTGACAGAAAGTCGCTGCCTGGCGGTAGGTACTGGCTCCAACGTTGTAGAAGAAGCAGCCAGACAACTGATATGTCCAGCCCAGTGGACAGACACCTGTAAACAAACGTGATTCGTTTGCTAAAGCAGATTTCATAAGAAATATATGTACGCTGCTTGTTGTGCAGGCTTACGAAATATCGCGTACTTGCTCGATAAAAAAGAAACCTTGGTTTCTTTCGTGCAACACAAAAATTATTTTATGATGTAAAATATTATTTATGTAGCTGTTTCCTGCACATAGGTAAAAGTACGTTTTCAAAGGTATTTTTTGTTACGCAATATCCAATACAGATTACTGTACAAGCCATTTTGCACTTTATTCTGTGAAAACAATATTCACTGACGCACCCTTCCGACACCAAAAGCATTCAATAAAATGTTATATGTAATATATTTTTTTCACAGAAACAAATCAAAAAATAGGTACCTCAGTAAACAAAACTGACAACACGAGTGAAACTTCAACAATGTTGTACTGGAGGAATATCAACGCATGACTTACTTGAGAAGTGTAGTCCACTCGGAGGGACGGTCTCGGGGGGTGACGAGACGACGACGGGAAGACCTTCAACTGAACGACCGTCTCTGATCCGGCGGCTGACGGCATGAGCGAGTCCGGAGCCCCACCAGTTGTTAGGAAGTCAATGCTAGCGTCTGTCACGTTGACGTCGCCCATCTGACGTGTTGACAGCTCGTAGGTATTTGACGGATTGTTGAGTATGTTTAGTCTGAACGTGACATCAGATGCATTCAGTGACACTGTGTATTTTGCAGCGCTTTTAATGGCGGTGTTGAACCAGAATATATTTCCATCTGCCCGTACGGGCAGTCGGTTACACTCCGACTCGCTGCCGATCTCCAATGTGTACTTCCCGCTGTTGTTGTACAACAAGTTGCCCTCCATCGCGACACTCATGTTCACAAGCTGCACGACACTGTGCGATTCTCAGCCGTGTTGTGTCGCAGGTTATTTTTTGTCATTCTTAATGTAGCATTGTTCACGCCTGTGTTCTTCACAAAGATCACACCTCCGCCAGACGAGAAGACGACTGAATTTTGCATCACCTTTGCTGTTGACACGCGCGACGTCGTCTCCGAATCAAACGTCACTGATAGGACGGTTGATCGTGTCGCCACGACGTTGCTGAAGAAACAGTTGCGGATCAAGACGTAGGCGCTCTTAAGACGCAAGTCGAGAACCGCACTCGACGTGCCTCTGTAGCCCGTGTTGTTGACCGACATCCGCTCCAGCCAGATGACGTTGTGTTTCTCCGGGTCTGTGTTCCACACACGCACTGCTTGGCCTGGCACATTCTCCACTCGCATGTCCTTCAGAGTGATCGAACTCACAAGTTTCTCTGTCGGAACAATCGTACTTACTCTCGTATATGTCATATAAAATTGCTGAAGTGTTTCATATATGCATAATCAGTCAAGTTAGATTAATCCAATATTAACTGTGACATGGCAGTTCAAATACCAGATAATATCGTGTGTTATATATATATATATATATATATATATATATATATATATATATATATATATATATATATATATATATAAAATATAATAATTTTAAATTTTTGGCAACGATACCAAAGTGTGTACAGCGAAAATTAAATGTTTTCAAATATTCATATCCTTATCTCGTAATATTTGCGTCATGCGTCATACTTACCGATAGGACATGTGTGGAAAATGATATTGTCAAGACCAACTGCACTCCGGCACCATGTCGCAATACGTGTGTGGAAAATAACAGAGAATTGGTCGGCGTTGTTTGGAGTCAGGTCTACATCCTCGTGAACCCATCGGCTGAACTTATTGTGAAGAGTGGATGACCAAATACGTCGCAGCCCAGTGTTTGTCTTCAAGTATAACGTTAATTCTTCACCTGTAAACGTTGATACATATTTTATATAACATATTTATGATTAATTCACTGGTTCTTAGCAACTATGTTTATATCATTTTAAGATGCAACAGTTGTAACCCTATTTAAAAAAAATATGGTCAATGGAATAAATGTGTCCAATGAAAACGCTACTCACCGCGATACCTGTAACTGCTCCGATAGTGGTAGAAGGAGATGCGGCAGATATCGTCTTCACGGCGGAAGACGGCGCTTTCAATGGCGGCTGTGTTGGACGGACCTCCGGAGTAGTGGTAAAATTTGTTGCAGTCTTTTGAAAGGGACGTTGCTACGTTGATGTAATGACCATCTGGATGACACATCAAAATGATATTACAGTGATAACTAAACATGACAACCAGATCTAATTCATGATACTAGTAAGATGTCTTCGAATGAAAAAGCACTACCAAGAAGGGATCCCATGTACCATCTTAGTCTAAATGAGCATACATTTCGACTACGAAGACAAACAAATGCGACTTTACATACTTGACCCTGCAGCAAATGTGACGTCACTGCCCAGACCATTGAATTCCCCCCATGCTTGTTGGAACTGCAGTTTTCGAGCCAAGTTTGTCGTTCTGCGGCAAGTAGATCGTCATAGTTGTGCCATCCGCACCAGCCTCCTCGAAAGAACAGTCACTTACTGAAAAAGCACACAAATATAATAAAACCCGACCATGCCCCTCAGTTTTTTATTGGTCATGTTTTTTGGGCAAAAATTTAAGTTCTTTACAACGTGTGAATACGTATGTAGATGTCTCGATCGTTCTGGGCCCTCGCGAAATTGCCAGATAATACGTATGCTATTATGACCGAATGTCCTTTAGTATGCTGATATTATTACAAAGACATAATGTCAATACTTATTTACAAATAAATCGCATAAGAAAATTTTTAGCATACATGGTTTATGTAATAATGTGTTAGCACTACAAAATTAATCTGACTCATTCACTTTTTACCTACAAATTATATCTACGCTTTTTTCTTTTCACACGTTTGGGGATGCTTAAGCATATGATATGAAATACGACCTATGCTACACAGTTGTTCTTTACCCAAGACATTAAGATGAAACGCCATATTAACTGATCACATTTAGATTCGGAGCCACGTAAAACATTGCTACAATTGTGTTTAGACTTAGGGTAATGATCATACATTCATACCCCGGGAGTAGTTAACAGCAAATGTTAGGTCCAAACCCCCAGACGGATTCGCGTATCACTACGAATACATTTTTGGAAAAAGAACCTTTCTGTGAGACGCTGGAGAAGACACGTACTCGGGTAGCGTTCTCTCGCTGATGAACCACCAGTCATTTGTGTTCCCCATGACAGTACCGTCGTCGTCTGCTCGGGGTAATACAATATCGCCACCATGTTTACTTCGAAGGAAGATGATCCACGAATGTCAAGTGCACCCATTACGATTATCCCTCTTCCTGGTTCGAATTCCAGAGTCACCCCTTCACCAATCTTCAAATAACCGTCAGAGTGAATAATTACGTCCTTTGTGACGTGGTAGGGTATGCGAGTGTCCAACAATTCCACCTGATCTGTGACGATTCCTCCGATATCCCGGCCTTGCACTACATCCGGGTACTGTTTTGAAGCGTTGTTGTAGTCGTTTTCGTCTGCGCTCTCCAGATAAGGGTGATAGAAGATCTTAGCCAAGATTCCCTGATGATGGTAGCCGTATAAGGAGTTTGTGACGTCATTGACATCAGCACTGCCCCAGTAGTTGTAGCTAGCATCAATGGCGTAAACAACGTCTCGCACGGTTGTCGCCAGTTGAAATTGAATATCCGGGTTGTTGAACACGTTGTATCTCAGTCTCATGAAAGCTTTGTTCCGAAGAATAACTACGGAAGAAATGGTTTTCAAATCCAACACGTATAGTGGGAGAGAGTTTTCGACGACGGTGCCAGTGAAGACGTTGCGTTCCAGTGACATTGCTATTCCTTTCTCCTGAATGTCTATGCAGGAGTATTTGTTATCTTTGAACACGTTATTGCGTATTGTTGCGATTCCACCATTATTGACTGCGACAGATATGTAGGTATGATTGGTAAACTCACACTTTTCAATTGTCATGTTGTTGTTGCTGTTATCGCATAATGTCTTAACTCCTATGTTATTTGATTGGAAATTTGTGTTGCCTATAAATGAAGTCATGCCACATTTCTCAGCTATGTTCAGTCCACTTTCGCGATGTTCACGGAATTCACTATTGCTGATGTGCAGCTGTCTTGCGAAGACAACGGGTAGGATTGGCGTCTTGCATGTATCTTTTTTCGTGTACCACATGCCGTATTTTCTGTTTCCTGCTACGCCCAAACGCGTAATCTTTAGTATTCCGTCAGAGTTATCTGACATGACGCCTGCCCCACGATTCATATTGCTGGTTACTGATGTAACAGTAATATTTGAATTGCACTGAGTTATACGAAGACCGTGTGTGTTATTCGTCAACTGGGAATCGCTGATTTCGATTGGTATTCCAATCTCTTTTATATAAAGTCCTTCCTGTCCGTTGTCAGTCGCAAAGATTCGTTCCATCGTCATGTTGAGTGAACCTACAAGGGAAACACATGTTCAAGATTGCTATTGTAATAACGAATGGCAATCGTATTTATCTTGCACCTACAAGTACGTATTACATACGCATTCCATCTTCACCGGTAAATATTGCCACACGGGGTAGGCGAGTAACGAGCGGCCATTGAAAAGAAGTATTTGATAATGTCGTCTTGGTAATGATGATCCGTGAGGTGGCGCCACCATGTGTTACTAACACAAGTGTTACTGTGTCAATGTTTCCCCCTCTACCAGTCTACGGGCTGTTGCACAAGACAGGCAGGTTGTAAAATACAGGATTAAGGGTCTAATTATTAATATAAGGAGGTTATTCCAAAAACCAAACAAGTAAAAGCCATTTTACACGTTAGTCAATTTCAGAGGTAATCAAACATCGATATGGTTTAAACATGCAAACTACGATATCGTTCAGTACATTCAGTAACATGTGTAATCTTTCAGTTCATGTTTTTATATTTTAACACGTTTTATATTACTCGCAAAAGAGTACTTTATAAAAATGAATTCTCGCTGATGGTATTTAGCTTTTATGTACTAAAGTATCATTCTACAAGACTGGCTAATTTTATTACAACACACACGTACCTGGCTTCACTGACAACAGTTCGAATTGGACGTCGGCCTCGTTATAATAGTTGTTGCGGGCCTCGATTGTTATACGTTCCTTCGTAGTCATCACCGTTCCGATTGGGTTCTTGATTGTCTGGTACCCGTTGGTGACGTCCGCGCTCAATATGGCGGGCGAGTTGATGTCGCTGCCATCACGAACTGTCACATGAACATAGCCTGACGTCGACAGGACGCGGAACACCAATAGTTGTCCCGGCGTGGTGGAGAAGGCCTGGTGACAACAATGCAGGAAACAGTGTAGAAGATCAACTGCCACAGCAATACACATACAAGTTTATTGGCAATGTCTACCCACCGACGTTTGATTTTCGAAATCTGAGGGATAATTCATTAGGCTAAACATTTCGGTCCTGCTAGAAAGATATTAGGAATACCTTAGTGGTGTTTTTTGTAAATTATTCGTGAATGTTACTGTTCAGTCGGATTGCACATAGGAATATGACATATGCGGTTTTTATAATCTCAGTTATACTTGTTCGTGTTTTCCAAATTTGTAGAACAATAGCGTTCGCCACGCTTACGCTGTTTTCATTAGAACCGAAAGGCTTTCGTAACGTTTTTTAATAGATTATGTAAATGACTAATATGTTAATCAGATAACATTGATGACGTAAAGTTATGTGACTGTTTACTCTGAGGACAATTTCTTTAATGGAAACAGTATTTCCATCCTTGTTGCATTCTGAATATCTACCAGTGAACAATGAGTTATTATAATATACGTTCATGTTGCTGAAAAATATAAAATAAGTTTTTAATCAGTACCACGCGGACCTAAGATTAAAATATTAGTTGTGATATTTTCTGATCAGTCATTGACTTTCTTCTCCCTCCCCTCCCCCCCCTCCCCCCCTCCCTCCCTCCCTCCCTCCCTCCCTCCCTCCCTCCCCCCTCCCCCCTCCCCCCTCCCCCCCTCCCTCCCTCCCCCCCCCTCCCTCCCCCCCCCTTCCTCCCTTCCCCCCCTTTCCCTCCCTTCCCCCCCCTTCCCCCCTTTCCCCCCTCCCTTCCTCCCTTCCTCCCTCCCTCCCTCCCTCCCTCTCTACCCCCTCCATCCCTCCCAGAGAGGACAGCACATTGGCTCGAAACCAATGATCATGAGCAAAGCAGACTTCAACCCAGATACATAAGGAAAGACATGAAGAGCAATTCCGTAAAACCAACGAAGAAGCCAACCTTCCTGCAGCCGTCACCGGTCCAGGACCTCTACGGAAAGACAGACGTAGCGGGAAGTCGCTGGCTCGGTGTTCACACAACAGACAGGTCAAGCCGCAAATGTCAGGTCCGGCGCCGTAGCTGGATATCGGAGGTCGGACAACAGAGATGCCCTTCTCATAATTCCCTGAATAAAATGGTTGATATAATATACAAATAATATTCAAGGTGTTGATATTACGTACATGACGTCGAATACACAATACACGTCGTAAACACAAAAATAAACCAACACACAACCACGCACGCACGCACGAAAACCACCACCACCAAACACACACACACACCCCCCGTTTTCATATATATATATATATATATATATATATATATATATATATATATATATAAAATTTTGGTTGCCAAACTCACGTGACGCGTCAATGTTACTGAAGACAAGAGAATGCGGCTCCGAGATGACTTTCAGACCAGTCATTCTGTTATCGTTGACAGTCACGTCTCTGACGAACATTGATGTCTTGACGTTAAACAGTTCAATGCCATTCTTTGCTGACTGTGACACAACAACGTTGCTACAACGGGAAAGTAGGGTTTGATCAACGTCTTGAAACACGCCGTCGATTCAGTTGATTTCATGGTTTTCGGTTTACCAAGATTACCTTCACTACTGCACTCTTCACGTAACGTATGGCTTATTGAAAGTCTAACAGGTAAGCACCTTCTTCTACTTTTTATTTATACTATTTCCTGGGAGAGTCAACCTAGATAATCGGAATGCAGTGTTCTTATATGTACATTCAAAGACGTGTTAGACACCTGTGAATGAGTGGCTGTGAGGGAACGTGGAAGATGCGTGTCGTATAGAAAACTAGCACACCTATGCACCTTCCATTAATATATATATATATATATATATATATATATATATATATATATATATATATATATATATTTTAAAAAAATTTTTTTTCCCAAAAAATTTTATTGTAGAGTTAGTCTGTATAAAAAATTGTTTTCTGTGTGCGATCTTAGCCTAGGTCAGACTTCGCTTAGCCTCGTTATCCAAACCAAGGTTCGTACGTGACGCTCTCGTTTGGTGGCACTACCATGTCATCTTTCTCCCTACTTTACTTACGGTTACGCGCACAAAAACACACACCCTATAGCTTTTTTATAGAGTGTTTATTGCACGCACTAGTATTGGTGAAACTAGTTTAATAATAATATTGTTAATATAAATAATTATTCGAGCGCGGGTGCGGAGGCTTTGTTTACCCCGGGGTTTCCCTTTGGTGGCGTTTTTTTGTTGTTTGGTGGCGCCACCATTTGCCGTAAAAAACCAAGACGAGCGACAACAAGTCGCAACGTTCATAGCTAATTTGGCACTTTTCCAACAAAGAGTGTCTGCTATGCTAGAAAACGTCTCAAAGATAGCGGGGGAAACACATCGAATTTGACGAAACATGACACCAATCAAGAAGAAGCTATCAAAACGCGATGATCAACTTTCAGTGTACGACATGTCGACGTCGTCGACGTTGTGGACAACGTCGCATTGCCAGTGACTCGAGAACGTGTTCTTTCGAAATATTCGCCAATAAGCAAGCAGTGGACATCAAGTTACAGTCGAAGCGAATCGCCATCGGTTGCCGAATCTACTAAGTAACTGCGGCCACAGCGTCAAGAAGTGACATATACGATGTGACTGATTAACGATGACGATTCGCTTACTGCATCTACTGGCACTGGCCAAACAGGTTCACCACTGGCAGAGCCAGAGGTAGAGGAAGAAACTGACCTGTTCTTGAAAACAGTTGCAAAAACATTATGGGGCTTGTTATGTGTACTTGATAACGTGGTAATTTAAGTTTTATATTTAAACAAATATTAGTGTGAACTGGGAAGTAAAATTGTAATTTTAATTAATATTTTTTCTATTATTAATTAGTGTTATTTTATTGTAACCATCTATACAGTTTTGACACTAAATCACAATTATCTTTACGATACAATTAATAATAAAAAAGTTATAACAGTGAGTGTTCAGCTGTGCTGGCAGTGACACTATTATAAGTGATAGGTGTTTTTATATAATAATAACATTATTTGTATGTTTCATTTGTTTCAGCTGTATTTGTTGATGGTGATTTTAGGAGACACATTGATTTGAAATGAAGCTGCTATATTAAAGTGTATTTAAAAGCAGCTGTGGTGAAGTACTGTTATTAATTTAAAATAATTCAGTGCAATTAATTAATTTATTTGTCACTAGGTATTTTATTGCAGTTGTCTTTATTGTTTGAATATTATATTACAGTTACCTTTTAGTTTTACAACAGTAATCAATTATATTGAAACTGTTGTTTGTGTACTTACATAAATTGAAAATTGCATATTAATCATTGTTTGCATGACTATAAAATTATCACATATTTCCCTATAAGTGAAAAATTGTGTGTGTTTCTGTGGCATTAGTCTAAGTGGATAGTACTGTTTCTTTGGAGATCTCTACTGTACTGAATTTCACTTATAAGGTAAATTTCGAGTATCGACTAAAAATCTGGTATCGATTGATATCGAAGAATTCTGGTATCGAACCAAATAATATATCGATCGGTATCAAAAAATTCTGGTAT
Organism: Ridgeia piscesae; assembly: GCA_025642075.2. NCBI lineage: Eukaryota > Metazoa > Annelida > Polychaeta > Sabellida > Siboglinidae > Ridgeia > Ridgeia piscesae. The sequence continues at coordinate 12,249 of JAODUO010002453.1, forward strand.
CGAACCAGTAATATATCGATCGGTATCGAAGAATTCTGATATCGAACCAGCACTACTTTCTGTTGCATACTGTGCTTCTATTTGGGGAAATGTGTTCTATGTGAAAATTAGACTTAATTACAACTAAATAGTATTGAACAAAATTCAGGTATCGATCGGTATCGAGCAAAAAACCCGGTAGAACCAGCACTAAATATATATATATATATATATAAAATATATATATATATATATATATATATATATATATATATATGAGGAAATTGGCACGTTTCTATTGGATACATTAATTACGGAACACAGAAAACTATCACACATGCATATTGCAACCACGCTGTCACATACATACGTGTGTGTGTGTGTGTGTGTGTGTGTGTGTGTGTGTGTGTGTGTGTGTGTGTGTGTGTGTGTGTGTGTGTGTGTGTGTGTGTGTGTGTGTGTGTGTGGTGTGTGTGTGTGGTGTGTGTGTGTGTGTGTGTGTGTGTGTGTGTGTGTGTGTGTGTGTTTTTTTGTTTTGTGTGTTTTTTTTTTTGGTTTGTTTTTTTGTGTTGGTTATGGTGGGTTTTTGGGGTTTTTTTTTTTTTTGTTGTTGATTGTCTAATATAAAACCAATTAATTTGTAAAAAGTATAAAAAAAAATTACCAAAAAGAAAGAAAATACCTTTAAAGGGAAACATTTGACGTAACCCTGGGAAATTTTCTCCCCAATTTTTTGTTGGGCCCCTTTTCCCCAAAAGGAAAATTAATATTGATCGGGGTTACTAAATTAAAAAAGAGCAAAAAAAAAACCCCCCCTGGGAGGCCAGACGTCACAAAAGGAGCCTCTTTGTCCCGAAAAACGTGGGGTTTACGGCCCCCGGTGCCAAAAGGTGTCACATAGTTTGGGGGCCGGGTTTAACGGGACCCATTTAAATAAAAGCGTTGAAAACCCCGTGGGCAGGGAGACGTTGACAGGAAAACGGGGCCGGGGTAAATCTGAAAAGTTTAAAAAACAAAAGTTCCCCAATAGACGGAAAAGAAAATTGGACAACTTTGTAAGACCCTTAAAGGGGGGGCCATTTAAGTAAAAAAAGGGTTTAAAAGCCTGTGCAGAGGAGACGGACGGAAGACGCCGGGAGAAAACGAAAAATCTAAATTAAAAATTTAAAGACAGGAAAGAAGAACGGACAAACGGAAAGGAAAAAGGAAACAAACAGAAAAGGGAAAACGGCGAGACAGGCACGCACGCACGCACGCACGCACGCACGCACGACCAGAAAGAAAAACACCAACCCACAAAAGACAGACAGACAGACAGAACGGGAAAGGGACGGGAAAGGGAAAGGGCAAAAGGGGGGGCAAAAGGGGGGGAAAAGGGGGGGAAAAACGGGGGAACGGAACGGAACGGCAACGGAACGGGGAACGGGGAACGAAACGAAACGAAACGAAACGAAACGGACAAAAGGACAAAAGGACAAAAGGACAAAAGGACAAAACAAAAAAACAAACAAACAAACAAACAAACAAACACACACACCACACCACACCCCCACCCCCCCCCCCCCCCACACACACACACACACACACACACACACACACACACACACACACACACACTTTGGGCAAAATGAGTGTGACCCCGTTTCACCATCTCTGTTGTAAACACTCCCAAACAACCAAAACATACCAGTTGTCGATAAATATTTGTGCGAGGAATGTCAAGGAGTGTCTTTCTAGTCGCGTGTCTGCTTTTTGGTGATGGAGAGAAATATTCGGGTCACTCGACTGAAAGATTTAAATGGTTTACCTTCGGTCCTGTTCCTCGTGTCCAGCAACGTGAACACGATATGATCAGTCGACGTTCCTTCGGCCACTAACTGACCATGAACAATGAGACTGACTCCAGCCGTCATCAGCACGGTCACTCCAGGCTTCACGGTCAGAGATCCGGTTTCCTCGACGTAGACCGTCTCCTTCACCACCCACGGACTTCCGGCGGTCGTCAGAGTCACGTCACCGGTGACATTCGGCATCAGTTCCGTCGCCGTGGCGAGAGACAGCAGCGCCAGCGGCAGCAGCAGCCAGCGGGCCACCCGCCCGGTCGACATCGCGATAGTACCGTGTCAACGACTCGTCTCCTGTAAAACCTGCGAAAGAGTTCACACATAATATAAAGCTTTTATTCAATCAGTTAATATGGATCAATACCAACTAAATAAACAAGAAAATCTATTTTTGTCCTGAACCTTTTAAAATATGTTATGTCATGTTAAGTAATATATGCGTTGATGTTCAATTAAGTGACATATATGGCCATGTTTAATTTTTTTCTAAATGACATATTGTTCGTAACTTTATATGTAACTTTTGTGCAAATTGTCATCACCCATCGGAAGATAATACCATTATTTCAACGCACATCAGAAAATCGTTGTTCGACGAGCCGAAAAACGACCAGAGTGTCCATGTAACATCCAATCTACTCGTGATGGTGTATGCAAAATTGCAATTTGGTCCAACTAAATATATGCCAATAATATCAACGAATAAGTTGAATTATTTTTCAGATATTTATCCTACGTATTTCTATAGAACATAGGTAGTTTGATGTGACATTTTTCCAACGTCACATTTTAGACGGGGTGCCGCTAGAGCAAAGCTTCAAGACAACAGAACGATCGATAAGTCTACTTGTTACGTTCATCATAGCTGCAATTTGAGATACTAACTTAGTCGAACCATATACAATTACCATTGTGGTGTTGGCATCAACAATTTCATTGTCTCCGCACAGTGCTATCGTTGCGGTGTATTCTGTTCTATTGCGCTATAAAAGGCATATGCCAATTTCTAGTTGCTAACTCTAAGACACGTCACTGTTCATGCTTAGTGACACCCGATCCACCGCCGCAGAATAACGCCACATAAAGCTTTTTTCAATTCCGTAACATTATTGTTTTTATGAGAATAAGTCCTTGGTCTCCCCAACCTGGCGGACTGAATGACTTTTTGTCTAGAATCTATATTTGTACCTGCCAGGAGATCACTCCCGCCGGCGCAGGTATCTTCGTCAGGGAGAAACACAATTCACCCAACCGAGACAAGGCACCAGTCTCAATAGGGGTGAATTACTGGACGTGACATGAATAACACATCTACCGTTCATATAAATAAAATTCACATGGCAACATACTATCAGGATGGTCAGAATCGCATGGAATCGAGAGCTCCAACTAGACGAAAGGCGATCAGAGTTTGGATATAACATCCATTCCACTCGTGATAAAGTAGGCGAAATGGATATGATTCAACCGTTTACGTCTGTGCAGCGACGTGTGACGAGCATGAATGTATCAAGTCAACAACACACAAACACCTGCTGTCGACGTTCGTAGACAGCTGCGCTACAGGTATTTGTTTTAGTCCTTGTTTTATCCGTCGTTATTTTTTAACTGCGATAAGAAACACAAACACACACACACACACACACACACACACACACACACACACACACACACACACACACACACACACTATATATATATATATATATATATATATATATATATATATATATATATATATATATATATATATATATATATATATATATATATATCAGACGGACGCGAACCACTGTGATTCATTCTGAAACCTCGCAAAGTCTCCCTGTTGGCAGTTTTGTTTTGAAAATATATTTCGCAGAAGTGCCCTATCTACAGCCCATTTAGTAACACTAATGATGAAGTGCTCCGGAAGTTGAACATGTTTGTCTCTGCCAGTGGCCAGGGTATCGTACGTAACGTGTTTTGACTATTTCATAGTAGCATGATTCGTGTGGCAAATATTTGAACAACTTGAAATAAACATTACCTGCTAACCCGTCTCGAATGACTGAGCCCGGTTTGTGGAGAGGTGGGCCTTAGCCAAGATATGTCTATAGTCATCAGATAAAATCTAGCACACTTATAGCATACGTAATGGCAATGAGTAGACTCTACTCACACACGATATTGCGATATGTTTTATAATGAATGAAAAGGATGCGCGGCACCGAGGCGACCGTGACCGCCATCGAGACGCTCCTCCTCGCGCTGGCCGACGCCACCGACACGCTCGGCGTGACCCTGCTCACCGACGAGATGACCCTGATCTGGGCAGAGCAACGTCGACACGTCGCGTGTCTGCAGGATCCGCCAGGCGTCGCCTTGTACTCCGTCACCGGTACGTTGAGGAAGGGCGGCGTCCAGCTTCCGGTCCTCGGTGCGCCCGCGGAACCACGTCCCTGGAGAGCTTCCACCTCCACCTGGCGCGCTTCATCCCGGGGACGTCCGCGAACGCAACGAATTTCCAGGCGTTCCTGCTGGACGGCATCACACGCTGGAATGCCCAGCGAAGCCGGGACGCGATGGACGCGCCGACACCAAGGCTGCGCACGTTCGACGTGCAACTCCAGCACACCGTCAACGACATCAGCCGCTCGTTGGGACTACCGCCCCCCTTCAAGCACTTCCGCATGCCGATGGCATACACCGGTGAGGCCATCGGCATCGACTACCTGTTCCGGCAGACAGGTAGTTCGTTCCCCGTCGACGTCAACGCTGCCATTGACGAGGGGTTCGAAGACCTAGCGGAAGACGAGGTGACGGTGGTCGTGCAGGAGGTGGACAGCACACCCGTCGAACTGCCAACCGAAGACGACCTCGACATCAAGGTGAGATACAGACTTGGTGTGTGTGCATGCGCTTGCATTTCGTGCAGCGTTTCCCTGCAGCATTCGGTGAGTGCGCATTTCAGCATTGTTCTTACACGACTGCTTGTCTGTGTGATGCAGGATTCGCCCGATGACAGCGGCGGCGAGGACGAGGGCGTCGAAGCCGTCGACTCTCGAGGCATTGCCGAGTGGGACAGGGGCATTCGGGCCCTGTTCGATGCCCTCGACGAGTTTGAAGAGACATGCTACGTCATCGCCTCGCCAACGGAGGGGTCGCTTCGCCCGCAGCAAGGCGAAGCGCCGGTCGGGTCACGTGACGGTGGAGATTATGAAGCGGTGAGTTGAAAATTCATAAAGACTGACTGACTGACGAGACTGATTGATAGACAGACATCCCTGTAGTTAATTGAAGTACACGTCTTAATGTCTGTCTCACAACTATGTTGAAGATGCTTCATGTCTGTGGAGCACCGGCCTCTTCTCCATCGAAGAGTCGCGTGGTCGAGGCTGTGTGCATCAGGCTGTGCGATGCGATCACGCAGCCTCTCGCCGACTCCAGACCCGACGACACGGTATGTCTCGAGGTGGCGCCAGGTCCTCGATGCATACAACCGTGTGCGAGCGAGGCTGTTCAACAGCCTGGAGCTGCTGGAGGGAACAGACCTTGCGCTGTTCGCGATCAACGAAGCCACGCTGCTTCATTGGTTGAAGCTGCAGGAACGGCGCAAGGAGGTTCTGCTTCTGCAGCAGGGAAGGCCGGTGCCCGTCGAGCCGCTGTGCTCCGTGCAGCCGCTGCCTCCCTCGCAGAGCCGCCCTTCAGTGGCCGACCCTCTCCCCGGACCCCACCTCGAGTTCCTGGTGATGGCAGACACCAGCGGACAGGCAGTCGTCAGGCACCGACAACTCCCTACATGCTCGGCGACAACCGCTGCACCAATAGACGACGGTCTGGCACCAATGGGTGACAGTGGAGTGCAAGAGGTGAGGCTACCAGCACCTGCATCCCGAACCACCGTGTGGCGCAAGCGCAACGCCCCCGCTGCACCCACCAGTGCGAAACAGGGTAAGGTGCGCTGCTGCCAGAAGTGCCAGCAGCCAATCGGCTCTGTGGGACATTCCCAATTTAAGGGGCACATTTATTGCCCCTATGTCCCGGGCCAGCTCCCAAAGGACGAGTGGTTGGCACTTCGGCGGGCGGAGCACGCAGAGAAGGAAGCGCAGCACGGGTGAGTGGATTCTGCGTGTGTGCGCCCTGCTGCCCTGCTTCACTGCACCATGCTTCGCTGCACCAACCTTGCTTCTTCGCACCCTTTGCACCATGCTTCTGCACCATTTGTGTATTACTTTATTATTACATATATACAACCTGTATATGCATATATATTTTTTCTTCTATGAATGTATGTGTTGCTTTTATATAACACCATTCTGTCAATTTACACGTTGATCACTGCTTCTCTGCACCATTTATGTGTTCGCTTTCTTATATATAATATATCATATGTATTTTGTATATATATATATATATATATATATATATATATATATATATATATATATATATATATATAATTTTTATATATATATATATATATATACTGTATATATATATATATCGCTTGCTTATCACTTTTCACTAGATGTGTTGCATTTATGGCATGACTTTCTTCAATTTATTACAACACTACACTTGAGCTAGACTTTAAAAGTTACAAAACATGTCTTTCTCTTGCATGCATTAATGCACTTGTTTCTGTCACTTGTATGATATTGCCATGCAATGATATTTGCAATGCTTGATTGTATGCATGCTTGATTCTTGGTGGCTTGGTGAAAATAATTATATGCATGTATATTGTGTTGTTATGTATCTTGTGAAAAAAGAAAATACAAAAAAATACGCCAGTAGTGGTGACAGCAAATAAAGAAAATACAAAAAAATATGCCACTTGTGGCGACAGTGAAAAGAAAAAAAAATACACCAGTAGTGGTGACAGCGAAGAGAGAAAAAAAAAAAAAACTTATTGTCTTGTACGAGGGTTCGACTCCCTCCCGAGGTAAATGATACAAGTGCCGGTGCAAAGTGGGCAAATCACCTCGTGGCCCCGCAAGAGAATGGGTTAATTTTAATCAATTAAAAAAAATTAAAAAAAAAAATTATTATTTAAAAAACAAAAATTGATAACGCATTGCATACACACCCACTGGAGGAGCTACCGAAAATTAGCCGTCGCCGCTGCAAATTTGCGCACTTTTAGACGACGTCTTGGTAACTTTTCCCCTCTTTTTCTCTCCTTTCCTCCTTTCCACTACCACTCGATTTAACTCAAATCGCACCCGCGACGCGGCGCCACTCTCCAATCCGCAGTTTTTGGAAAGAAGGTAAGTCGACCATTTTGTTTCGAAATTTTACTTCGTCTCGCACGCTAATGTCTCCACTTTTTGCGTAAATATCACACAGCACGCTTATTCCTCACCACTCGTTGCATGTAGCCATCGAAAGTTCCGTCCAAAAATTCGCTCGCAAACTACTTTTATTCGTGTCGCAATATTCGAAGTGGACGGCGCGTTTTTCGACTTCGTTTCGACAGACTACTTTTCGACATTGTCACCGATCTAACGCATAATATCGTCACTTCTTTACCAAACAACTTGCGCTATACAACCATTAATATATTCCGTCCGTTACAATATGATAACTTTGCGCTACCGATTTGTCTTACGCGCGTTTCACCGCTGCTAGCATCGGTGTAAAGGGTTGCAATGTGTGACGCGCACATATTTTGCTACTTCCATAAATGTCAACAAACTTCGACTTCGTCGGTTACTGTCTTCGTTCGTTCTTTTTCATTCAAGTTCCACGGTCTTCATTCTCCAATCTACTGCCTTCTCCCTCCCTTTTAACATCTCCTCCTCTCCCTCCCTCCCCCCTCCCTTCCCTTCCTTCCTACACGATGCCGAAAGAAGGTCTCTCGGCGGCTGAGTGGAGACGCCGTCTCCGCGGATTTGCGCAGGGTGACCGGCTCGGTCGTGGACGTGGGCAACGGCCGAGGCGCAACTCGTACTGGGCGAGGACCCTCGAGGGCATCGAAAAGTGTCCGAGGCATAGGTCGGCTGCCACCCACGACCTCTTCGGCCGGCCTCTCGCCTGCAAGTGCGGCTTTCACAAGCCGACGCCCGCCCTTGATCCTCCTCGGCGCACACACGCGCCTGTCTTGGTAACGTTTAGTAATTGAAGCAAGAATAGCTAAGCAGGCTAAGCTATGGTTTGTATGTTTGGTGGTTGGTTAGTTAGTTTGGTGGTTGGTTTGTTCACTTTTTGTTTGGTGGTTTGTCTGTTTAGTGGTTGGTTAGTTGGTGAGTTTTTTGTTTGTTGGTTTGCTTCTTGATTTGCTTGTTGAGTTTTTTGTTTGTTGCTTTGCTTGTTGAGTTTTTATTTATGTGTGCATGCTTGGTGGCTTGGTGAAAATAATTATATGCATGTATATTGTGTTGTTATGTATCATGTGAGAAAAAAAAATAAAAAAAAATACGCCAGTAGTGGTTACAGTGGAAAAAAAAATACGCCAGTAGTGGTGACAGCAAAAAAAGAAAATACAAAAAATACGCCACTTTTGGCGACAGTGAAAAGAGAAAAAGAAAAAATACCAAGTGATAGTGGTGATAGCGAAAAGAGAGAAAAAAAAAAAAAAAAATCTTTCTTGTACGAGGGTTCGACTCGTGGCCCCGCAAGACAATGGGTTAATTTTAATCAATAAAAAAAAATAAAAAAATGATAACGCATTGCATATACACCCCCTGGAGGAGCTACCGAAAATTAGCAGTCGCCTCTGCAAATTTGCGCACTTTTAGACGATGTCTTGGTAACTTTTTCTCTCCCTTTCCTCCTTTCTTCTCTCTCTCCCTTCCTTTTCCCCCTTTATTTCCCCCCATGTAGAAAAGAATCGGCTCCAGCTTTAACTGAGCACTGCATCCAATGGTTAACATGAACTTCATACGAGACACTCACCTAGTTACACACAAGTTGGCGTGACATCGACGGTCAGCTCAGATATATGACCTTCCCAGGTTGTCTGTGGTTCAAAAGGTTCATACATTCACATGGAGCTACATTTCGGTGAAGTCGAAGAACGTTTGGTGAGTCAGGTGTCGATACTGTGCTACAGTTGTCTCGCCTATCGGGTTCCCCGCCTATCGACGTCTTCAGAGAGGAGTCGATTACTGGTAGGCGACTGGGTAATGACACCGCGTAACGATCCCCTACGTCGCTCACCTGAAGAGGTCACCTAGATATTACCCTTGAAGCCAACGGACGTGGCGTCAGAGGCACAAGTCACCCTTGCGTGTTTTCCGTGTTTCGGTTAGGTCTACATAGGCTTTGTGTGCGTGTGTTTGCAGTGGCGGGTTAACCAATGGGGGTTATACAGGCACGTGCTTATGGGCTCATGACACAGTTAGACTTCCTGTTTGCTTACCGATGACACTGGTTTCCTTATAATCCTACAAAACGCTAACATGGTGGCCAATGGGAAAGTTAACTGTGTCATGAGCCCTAATAGAGCCCTAGCAACAGAAACACTTTTAGTTGACGTGATGGAGGATGAATTCTATGAAAAATATTCCAGTGTAATTAGTGACAAGGTGTGCATGTCAACCAACAATGAATGTGTGATATGGACTGTGGCTACAACAGGTGAGAAAGTGAAATACGGTGTGGTCAAAGTCAGGTTTAGATGTGGAAACCGACGGACCGTAAAAGCATACAGGTTGAGCTACATGCTGTATCGTAGGCAAACATTGATGACAGCACACCTAGATGCATCTCATTTGTGTCACAATAGTCTCTATGGTTGCCCATGTATATTTACAGTCTTTTAATAGGGACAAGGGAAAACAATCAACATAACTCTAACTGCAAAATGACAACAGCCTGTATGTGATATTTTACAAAAAACATACTGGGCTATCTGAAAAATTGGGTAATGTGTTCATATATGGCACACAAGAAAGTTTGTGTAGTGTGTAGATGTGAGAGATTAGGCATTTTGAAACTGCCGCCTGCTCACTGTTGTGGCGCTCGGTGAAATAGGGTGCATTGTTTAAATGTGTCTAAAAATAAAATGTGTGGATGAAATCTAAAAAAAATTACAGCGCAGTGTTTCAGATAGGAGTGTCTGTAAAATATGTTAATTTCAGATTTTTTCTCCAAAATCACCATGTCTATTTGGGCTCATGACACAGTTAGACTTCCTGTTTGGTTACCGATGACACATAGGTAGTTCCCATATTTTTTTTTATTTAGATTTTTTTCAACGTTCACCTACTGTGACATAAGTGCATTTGAGCAGTCCGATTTCCAGGTGTGATTGTGGAAGCTGTTGACAGTGAAATGGTGAATTTTTAGCTGATTTTATTAAGCGGATGGGTACCTGGCAGTGATTTGGCTTGTTGACACCTCTGTTGTATTACTGCCTGCATTCATTTGTAAATAGTGATGGGTGTCATACATAGCGGCACTTTACGAGAGAACGAAATATTGGAATTTGACTACACTTGACCAGCATGTCACTGAGATGATGATAACAACAGGCAATAATTTTTAGAATTTTCCTGCATCTGGTTTCCTTATAATCCTACAAAACGCTAACATGGTGGCCAATGGGAAAGTTAACCGTGTCTTGAAATCTGTAGAAAATGTGCCACACCACGACCTCAAACTGCACACAAAATGTCCATGTCACAAATAAAAAGACTAGTCACATATAAATATGCATATACAATATAATATTGTGTGTGTGTGTGTGTGCGCGTGTGCGTGTGTGTGTGTGTGCGTATGTGTGTGCGTACGTGCGTGCGTGTGTACAGGTACAGGTACAGGTACAGTAAAATAACACCATATTACCATAGACCCTGACGCGTGCCCTATTTCACACGGGGATTTCCCGTTACGCGAACCGAGCTCTAATTGGCTAAACGTTCGCCTGCTAGAAAAGTGCTTATTGTTGGCACGTTGTGTTTGATGCTTGATGTCAGCCATGCGTGTCGACAACTCAAATATCGTAAATAATAACACAAGTTCGTCGTCGGACCGGTGAGTTTGGTGGTGAAATGATCGACACCTTGCAGCAATTTCGCCACGAAGGAAAATTTCAGGGAAAATCCCACTGGCATTAAGAAACCGGTGATTGGGTAATGTAAACAGCGCGTGAACCTTTTTTACGGCAACCACGATGACTCATAACCCGCAACACTGGCGAAGAAACACAGGTTGCTTTGTTGGCACTGAACGTTAGAACAGATTAGTATCCTTATCAGCGACAACCTTTCAGACTGAGTAGCGGTGTTCTCGCGGTAGAGCGCCGGACTCGCCTTTCCGGATACAAATGTTGTTAAGGCACTACTTGCTATCTGCATTGCAAGCAGTGCCGGTGTCATATAGAATATTGACCCGGGGGTAAAGTGACCCGCGGGTCACTATTCTATATAGAATAATGACCCCCGGGTCACTTTTCCATAGATTTTCAGTTATAGAAAAATGACCCGCCCTATAGAAAAATGACCCACCCCCATATTTTATGGATAATATATTTGAAATAATGGTTTTGATCATAATGTTAAATTACAGCACATTTCACACTTCAAAAGATAATATATAATCTTAAATTGAGGTTACCAAATAAAAATTAGAAAGTTTTTTATTTCTTTGTATTTTTAATATCCAATTGTTTTATACTTTGTAAAATTCAAGGATTTCAAAGCCTATTATAAATATCAAAAAGTTTGTTTTTGATGGCTGTGGGGGTGGGGGGGTCATATTTCTATGGTATAGTATATTGACCCGTGGCTCATTGTACATAGAAAACTGTAAAATTTTGCCAATTTGGATATTTATGGGCTTGTAGTTTTATCATACAAACATCACAGAGAAATATCTATTTGGTAATAGCTAAGTTTGTTTTGAATGGCTATAGGGGTGGGGGGGGCATATTTGTATGGTATAGTATATTGACCCGTGGCTTGTTATACATAGAAAACTGTAAAACTGCCAATTTGGATATTTATGGGCTTGTAGTTTTATCATACAAACATTGCAGAGAAATATCTACCTGGTAATAGCAAAAAGTTTGTTTTTGATGGCTGTAGGGGTGGGGGGGTCACATTTCTATGGTTTATAGTATATTGACCCGTGGCTTGTTATACATAGAAAACTGTAACTTTGCCAATTTGGATAGTTACATGCTTGTAGTTTTATGATAAAACTACAAGCCCATAACCATCCAAATTGACAAAGCTTTACAGTTTTCTATGTATAACAAGCCACGGGTCAATGTACTATCCATAGAAATATGACCCCCCCACTGTAAAACATTTATTCAGTAATTATCAAATGGATATTTACTATGGTGCTTGTGTGAATCATGCACCATCACATAACCATATAAATTGGCAAACATTTTTATAACATTTACTATTATGAGCCCCGGGTCAACATACTATACCATAGAAATATGACCCCCCCCCACCTCATTTCATTTGCCTAAGGCATTTAACAGAATGTGGACCAAGCAGAATGTTTTCCATGAAATTGGACACAAAATAAGATACTGGTGTTGGTGCAAGTGTAATTATTGACATGACATTAGCTCATCTCTGGTCTAAACACCTACTCGCTAACTAATTCCTAACCTGATAATTTATAATTAGCCCTACCATACCAACACAACAATGTTTATAGTTGCTAGCTGACTTATTTTGTTGCTGTAGTTCATATTATCCCTAACATTGCTAGTTTATGTAGAAGGCGCAAACAAAATATATAGTCAGTACATTGTATAACAGACAATTGCATTTCATCATATTATTTGGTGTCGACTTTACATAATATCATTTGCAGATTAGTATACTTAGGAGGCTTAACAATGTGGGTTCTTGTATTTAAAAATTAAATGTATGTTTCTCCAGGCAAGGGTGGACAAGGCAAAGCTTCAACAGGATGAACAGCGCCAAGGCAGGCTGACCTTGAGCAGCTGGACAACAATAGCTTGTTCTCAGTTAACCACGAGTACTAGTAGTACTAACAAGTACTTGGCCCCTCCCCACCAACCCTGTTCAAAACCAGACACTGTATTAGTAAATACTTTATTAAATTAAATGTCATGAACAGATTCATAATTTTGTCTTCTTTGTCTGGATGTATGTTTCACCTATTAAAAACAGGAAACTGTTATTGGTAATTGTGTTGTGAAATTGTGAAAAATAAGTGTGTTGATGCTTTATTGGCTTTAATAATAAAGGAATGAAAATGCTATGTTGTGAATGTTCTTATTTTAACAACTTGTTGTTTCCTTGTCTGTTGGACTTCCTTATGAGAACATATGTAGTTGTTAACTTGTTTCTTCATTAGATCTTCTACTTGTTGTAAGTCACCAGTACTGTTTCACCAGCCTGGACATTGGGTATCCAAGAGAAGTTGACATGACCAAATTATGTAGTTTTATAATTAACTTGTCATGTGGATTTATCAATTTATTTTATAAATTTGCTTTGTAATTAAGGGTAAATACTAATGTCTCGGTGTCAGTTGTTGGTTCAATTCCAACTGGTATGCCTTTGTGCACAAATACCCCTGGTATGGGCTTATTGACTGAAACATTGCATTTACCCTTGTAATTATGCTAATATTCATGTGAAAGTTGTATCAGATCAATAACAACTGTAGCCAAATTCCGCCATTGGGTCATTCCATGTCAAATCAATCACTTGTTGGCCATTTTTGCATCACCTGACTCCAAATTTAATGAAATTTAGTACAGTTGTTGATTCACATGAGTATATCAAAATAAAAATAAAATCTAGGTCAAGTATCATTGAAGATATAGGTTACTGAACTTTGACCCGATTTGCATACTGACCGCTAGAGTAATGCCTGTAACTCTGCTATTAATAAAGCTAGAGAAACAAACAATATATCACCGGAAAGCCAATAAACATGTGCATATAACTGTCATAAAATTAAAACAATTGTGTAAATAAGAATGTTGTAATTTTTGAAATTTGACCTTTGGCCTCAGATACCCATAAATGTATCCTCTGATTTTGCTAATATTTTGTAGACAGTATCCTCTACTATTGCAGAAGAGTCACTGAAAATATTAGAGTGGGGCAGTGGGCAAATAATAAGTTTCAGAGATACATTAAATTAAGTACACCCGTAGATGAAAAATTGCACAAGCTAGGATAGCACTGTTTAATCCAATAGAAACATACAGCACAATCTCTGATTTTGCTAATATTGTGTACCCAGGATCCAATATTATTGCAGAAGAGTCCTTGAAAATATTAGAGTGGGCAAATAATAAGTTTCAGAGATACATTAAATTAAGAACACCTGTGGATGAAAAATTGCACCAAGATAGCACTGCATAACCTGTGCAATACAAACTTACAGCACAATCTCTGATGTATAAATCCATTTATGTATATATGCTCACTAATTATATAATTGCTATGCAATATACCAGGGGTTATTGTTATGCAATTATCCATCAGAGGGACAAGATCATGCACATGTAAATTTTTTCTGTAATGTTATGTGATTCATGGCATACAGAGCAATGTTAAAGCATACAAATGTATTGCATAATACATACGATAAGCATTGCAGATTGAATTATATTGACAGTTGATCAGCTTCATGTGTGATGATTTCAGTTTCATTAGACTGAGAGATAATATGTCAATTGATCTGAAAAAGGTGAAGTAATGAAATTTATCAATAGTGAGCACATATACATATATGATTTACACATCAGAGACTATGCTGTATGTTCATATTGGGTTATACAGTGCTATCCTGGTGCAGTTTTTCATCCACGGGTGTACATAAGTTAATGTATCTCTGAACATTATTATTTGCTCACTCTAATATTTCCAGGGACTCTTCTGCAATTGTATAGGATATTGTGTAAAATTACAATATTCTTATTTACACTAATGTTTAATTATGTGTGCATGTTTATAGGGTTTCCAATGATACATTGATTGTTTCTCTGGCTTTATTATTAGCAGAGTTACAGGCATTAATGTAGCAGTCAGTATGCGATTTGGGTCAAAGTTCAGTGACCTATATCTTCAATGATACTTGACCTAGATTTTTATTTTATTTTTTATTTTGATATTTCGCATGAGCCAACAACTGTACTAAATTTCCTGAAAATTGGAGTCGGGTGATGTTTTGAGTGATTGATTTGACATGGAATGTTAAATTCACGCCTTCATAACCACCATAGCTCCCTGGCGTATACATATATCTGTTGACAAATTATATGTGTCTTATCGATTTTGATATTGACCAACTCTCAGCATGATTTCTAAGGATGTTGGCACAATAGCAGTTATATACTATTTACTATTATTAATAGCAGCATTTAATGGGATACCCAAAAAGGGGTTTTCATCCTGTAGGGTGGAATCTGTTATACTAACAGATTACAAATACCTCTTGTGCATGGTACACCATGGCAGCATCTATATATCATTAAGCATGCATGGGCATTGATCGGTGTGGGATGAGGGTGACGTGTCCCCCACTTTTTAGCTTGAGTGGGACTGCATAGGAAATGTCCCCTTCACCTCTTCAGTCCAGAAAAACATCTGTCTCCCTCTCACCTATCTCATAAGCCCCTACATAGGTCTAGTAGCTAAACATAATAAACTCATGATATGAAATTCCCACTACCCAGAGGAAAATCGACTATTATATATATATATATATATATATATGTGTGTGTGTGTGTGTGTGTGTGTGTGTGTGTGTGTGTGTGTGTGTGTGTGTGTGTGTGTTTGAAGACTTTGAAGGAAATTATCATATATTCTTTGGTGTTTTGGAACAAAACAAGACTTGACAATTATTACATTCCAACATTATTAAATAATGCAATTTTCTGAGATAAATTAATTATTGTTGACATACACCCATGTTGTCATTAAATATTATTTCACTTGCATTACTGTACTTTTATAAATAATGTCCCATGAATTGTTTACTATTTTTTAGATACTGGAGCTTTGGTGTATAAACCACCGAACACAAATATACGCCAGCGCATTGTGACAGATCGCAACGAAAGACAGAAAATTCTTTGGCAGATGCATTCAGCACCTCATGCTGGCCACAGTGGTGTTAATGCCACTGTTGATAAGACAACCCAGCGGTTCTACTGGAAAGGTGTAAACGATGCCCAGGCATACGTAAGTTATCTTCTCTAACAACTACATTCCAGCTGTGATGCAAACTGGCCATTTTAACATTTGGTTGGCCATACATTAATTATAACCATCAATGTTATGTGTTGCTGTATGTACAATTAACTAATTTATGTTATCAAATAACCAATGATTTAATAAATAAAAAGCAAAATTAAAAGCAAAATGTATACACTACAGTTGTCGTACATTCATGACAACCATTGTAATAAATGTGAGTTGTTATAAAACAGGTTTGTTTAGTCCTTTGAATTAAAGTAATTGCTGTGACATATAGTTATAGTTTACTATAATAGTATTACACAGTACTAGTAAATAAAAAATTATATTACTGCAGAATGCCGAGGCTTTGGTGAAGGGGGTGCCAGTTGGTATCATGGGTCAAGCCCAGGCGTCCGGCTACAGGAACTATGTTGAAGAGAGACTTAAGCAAGTTGGCAACAGGAATTCCTGCTCGAGTCCCAACTGCCAATCCCAGAAATCAGTCCACTACGTGGCGTGTGAGAACTGTTTTGGTTGGTGGCACATTGAATGCGCACATGTGTCACAAGAATCAACTCATTTCTGTTGTGACAGCTGTTCACCTAGAATGCAGTAGAATTGCAATGACAGATGCATGTCATTCCTGTGTCGGTCGGTCGGTCGGTCGGTCGGTCGGTCGGTCGGTCGGTCGGTCGGTCGGTCGGTCGGTCGGTCGGTCGGTCGGTCGGTCGGTCGGTCGGTCGGTCGGTCGGTCGGTCGGTCGGTCGGTCGGTCGGTCGGTCGGTCGGTCGGTCGGTCGGTCGGTCGGTCGGTCGGTCGGTCGGTCGGTCGGTCGGTCGGTCGGTCGGTCGGTCGGTCGGTCGGTCGGTCGGTCGGTCGGTCGGTCGGTCGGTCGGTCGGTCGGTCGGTCGGTCGGTCGGTCGGTCGGTCGGTCGGTCGGTCGGTCGGTCGGTCGGTCCGGTCGGTCGGTCGGTCGGTCGGTCGGTCGGTCGGTCGGTCGGTCGGTCGGTCGGTCGGTCGGTCGGTCGGTCGGTCGGTCGGTCGGTCGGTCGGTCGGTCGGTCGGTCGGTCGCATTGCATGACTAGTGCATTTGATTTGTATGCACTTTACAATAAACCAATTTGTTATCCAATGGTGACTGCCAACAGTTGTTATAAATTACATACCCAGGGGGTACATATGTTACACAACGTTTGTCTTCCACATAAATGACATTATTAGAACAACTGATATATTTAATGTATCACTAGTTTACACATTTGATAAGGTTTACCGAAGAACATCAAGTTTAAGACTGTAATAAAATAGGATGGTTTAATTGTAACAAAGTATATGTAAATATTAAATAAATAATAATTGAATGCATTAAATACAGTCGTTTAATTACATGAAAATTAGTATGTATCAATCTACTTCTAAAACAAGTTTACCAATTTTCCTAAACTTGAAACAGCAAAGCTGGCCACTATTCATTAATGCATCTCATATCAATCGATAATCTACACTACATATCTCTGTAAATTACATTCAGGGAAGTTTACAAACAATACAAAGTAAGTTACATAAATTTGTTAGATTTTACAATACAGATTATGTATATCATAACCATGTGTTATACATTAAAGGCACGGTTATCAGAATACATTAAAAACCCAGTATTGGACATATTAAACTCCTACACAACTGCTGTATGTCTTGTGCCCATATGTATTATATATATATATATATATATATATATATATATATATATATATATATATATATATATAATTATTATACATATCGTTTGGTTTTAATTCCGCATGACCAGCCCATGTCAAACTACTCCTCGTCAATTTCTTCTTAATATTTTCCTCCAATCCAACCTCCACTCTCAGTTCACCCGTTCTTCGCTTATCAGTTCTCTTAACTCCAATGATTCTTTGTACCAGGTTGGTTTCGCAAACCTGGACCTTCTCCTTTTGTTTCTCTGTTAGTCTCATCGCGTATCTGGTGCATTCATGTATCCCAGGGGTAACACACGAGCTGACACACATTTCCTTTAAGTTTCCATTAGTTGCGCATGTCTCCCACCATCTCTGCAACTTTCCCCTACAAGCGTTAAATTTGCCCCTGCTGTAACCCTCATTATAATCAAAGCAAATTACCTAGTCGATTTTGCACTGGGTAATTGAAATGTCATAAACTTAATTTATTCATTTTAATAAACAACAACGTAACATGTTGTAATCAATGTTAAATTAGGAATGTGTAATTATTGTTTCATCAAAGTAAGTATATACATTATATATATATTTGTATGTATATATATATATATATATATATATATATATATATACACACCTGTACATATACCTATTACACACACATATATATATATACATATATATATATATATATATATATATATATATATATATACACCTGTACATTACATATACACACATATACATATATATATATAATTTATTATATATATATATATATATATATATATATATATATATATATATATATATATATATATATATATTCCACACACCGAGTTTGTTTGATTGTCGGATGGCCCCTCCAATGCAAAATCCTGGCTACACCACTGAAATTAAGGTACTTTTGACAAGATTGATATCAGGCGTTTATACATGCATTTGTTCGTGGAGGGGTAACAAATAGCCATCTCCCAATAAAACGAAGCAGGACACCGCGGCTGTGCATATAGACAGCGCCACGCGTCACCTATTGCTGTAGCCTCGAGACTAATTATAACCTCGACTGGCGAAAAACAACGCTCTAAATAACACAACACGTTCGAGTGAGTGAAAATGATCACATCAGTTAATCCTTTTTTGTTAAAGATGTGCGTAATAACAATATGATTTCAATACTTGATATATTACTAACGGAAACTACGTTAGTAACAAAGGCGAATCCTGGCCCGGGTCGAATCTGGGACCGCTACCGTCGCGGTCCCAGATTCGGTCGAATCCTGGACTGGTCGAATCTGGGACCACCACACCGGGCTCTATCAGTTTGCAGCCTTGTGTTGATGTTATTTATAGGTTCTAGCACGGGCGTCGATCGGCGGGGGACGGGGGGACGCGTCCCCACACTTTTCAGCGTGGGGGACAGCATAGGAATCCCCCCATTTTTCAGTTCAGAAACAAATGCGACCAAAGAGTACCCTATAAAATTAGCATAATGCAGGTTGTTCCTAATTTTTGTGAGCACATATGTAGTGTGGAGTGAGTAGAAATGATGATTTTGTGCAGCGTGGCATCAGAGCAACTTCCACAAACGACATATTCGGAGATAACTATACATATCCCGATATTGGCAACAGAAGAAGTGATGTGACTCCATCTGGAGTCAGACCATATTTGCATTTTCCATAAGCGACCATTATAACGTTTCCTTCATTTCCTACTAATCTTGGGGAGCTCTGTTATTGGCAATTTCACAGCGTATTTACCCTCCATAGACGGAAGTTCGGTGAACAATTCGTGAACTTCTCATTCCTCAGGCTCCCACAAACCTCTTTCGAACCCTATCCATTTCTGCTTGAACCACCATGGATTGCCCCTGATTACATCACCAAGAAAAATGACAACTATTAATACGCAGAAATGTACCGACTGACAGCTGTCATTATTTGACAGCGCTGATGCCACGCTGCACAAAATCATCATTTCTACTCACTCCACACTACATATGTGCTCACAAAAATTCAGACAACCTGCGTTATGCTGATTTTATAGGGTACTCTTTGGTCGCGTGGGTGAGGGCGGACGAGCACCTTATTGTGGTCTTACATCAAATAGATTGGCCGAAAACGTCAAAAGTTTGTAATACATCAAGAATGACATAATTATAGCTAGATTAACTGTCTAGGGAAATTGACACCGTCTCGATAATAATTATAATATGCGTCATCAGGGGCGTCCGTCGATCCAGTTTTTAATTTCATTTTATATATATACATATATATATATGTATTTTTATGTATGTATATAATATATAATTTTAATATATATATATATATATATATATATATATATATATATATATATATATATATATATATATATATATTGGTGCTAATTCTAAAATAAACAAAGGCCTTTATGTTATGCTATTTAAAATAGTTATGTTGGCTACATATATTTGAAGAGGGGACATGGCTCACCCCAACCCCTGAAAATTTTGAGGCTAGACTTTGGACCCATAACTGCTTGCCTGATTGCCTGATTCATAGAGTGACAACACGGACTTATGTGCATATAAGTCCGTAGCACTAAGTCCATGGCATTAATCTTTCCTCTACAGTTCTACTAGCGTGTTCTATTTATATCTATGGTCCGTGGTGTCAAGATACAAATGTTACATTGGTGCCTGTGTAGGACTTCCCAATCCCACCATTTGGCAAAGACATTTGTCATCACTCAAATGGGATCAAATTACACAAAGTGCATGAATCCGCTGGTTCCGCCGTAGGCGATATACGTATCCACCAGGGCGACCAGGCTGCAATCCAAGGGGTGACAGGACAAACAAAAATGTATAATCTATAATGTGCTTGATGGCTAGTGCCATATCAACAAAACGGTGAAAATTGACAGAGCCCGGCATGATGAATATTTACTGAACTAACATCTAGTTGCGGGCAACCAAGTAATTTATCTAATAATTTCCACTGGGTAGTCGGAAGTTTATATCTGAACTCGTATATTAATTTTACTACTAGACCGATGTAGGGTTTTTAAGAGACGGGAGTGATCAGCCTCGCTATATGCCTGTACATTTGTTTTATGAACTGAAAAAGTGGGGGACATTAACTATGCTGTCCCCTCAGGCTGAAAAGTGATCGACGCCCATGCTGTGTAGAACTTCCCAATCCTACATTTTGGCAAAGAATTTGTCATTACTCAAATGGGAATAAGTTACACAAAGTGCAGGAATCCGCCGCTTCGGTCGTAGGCGATAAGCATCAAGCAGGCAAGGGGTGAATGTGAAACACAAATTTCCTAATTTATAATGTGCTTGATGACTAGAACCTACTAATAATATCAACACAAGGATGCAAACTGATTTTCATTATAAACTTTCCGATTGACGTTTCTGCGCATGCGCGATAAATATAAAATCACCAATGTGCAGCGAAACGACAAAGCATTTTTGGTATGAATGGCACAGGCTGTTCGTCAACTCTCCTGTGATGATTACTGCGAAGACTTGTTTAAAATGTCGGGCAATACAATAACATCTTACGTTAACCGTCACGGATTATGGCGCACTATAGTCACGTTTGCTATCAAAACATGTTCCAAAACTTGTTTGCCTTGTGTTAATTTGCTACAAATAACTTTATATATATATATATATATATATAACGAACAACCCGTAATAGTTATACCATAAGTGCATTGTCCTTTCGCTGCACATTAATGATTTTACATTAATCGCGCATGCGCAGAAACGTCAATCGGAACGTTTATAACGCCGGAAAAATGTAAGTGCTACACCGGCATGATGATTATTTACTGAAGTAAGATCAAGTTGCGCGCTGTGGCCAGTCGATTTTCCAATGAGTGGTCGGAACTTCATATCTCGAGTTTATTGTCTAGCTACTAGTCCTATGTAGCGGCTTTTAAGAGAGAGGAGTGGTGAGTCAGGCTACATACCCCGCATTTTTTTCTGAACTGAAAAGTGGGGGGACACTTCCTATGCTGTCCCCCACGCTGAAAAGTGTGGGGACGCGTCCCCCGTCCCCCGCCGATCGACGCCCGTGCTAGAGCCTATAAATAATATCAACACAAGGTTGCAAACTGATAGAGCCCGGCAACGGCGCAGTCCGGCAAGATGGTTATTTACTAAAGTAAGATCAAGTTGCGCGCTGTGGCCAGCCAGCCAAGTAATTATTTATCTAGTCGATTTTCTAATGGGTGCATGGTCGGAACTTCATTTCGCGAGTTTATAGTCTAGCTAGTCCTGTGTAGCGGCTTTTAAGAGAGAGGAGTGGTGAGTCAGGCTATATGCCTCGCAATTTTTTCTGAGCTGAAAAGTGGGGGGACAATTCCTATGCTGTCCGCCCCACGCTGAAAAATGGGGGACGCTACCCCCCCCGTCCCCCACCGATCGACGCCCGTGTGCGTCATCAAACACGTTTATTCAGAAACTGATAACATATAAGACGTTCGCCTGAAACAAATGGCATTGTACACAACAAACAGTCCACCACAGTCTCTTACCGATCTGACAGTAACATATGGAGAATATCGAAGACATATATTTTTTGACAATTTGTTTACAAAATGTTGTAAATGTCCCCATAAAATTACACAAATCATATTTATAAGCCGCATTTTGTCGGACATACAACGTGCTAAATTTCACGAATTTCTATATAACGTAATGCTCACAAACTTTGCTCAATTGTATGATGCAATTATGAACTGTGCTTCATATATATGTACGTCCCCAGGAGAGCTCAAAATCACAGGCCAGTTAGATTAGACAGAGACACCTCAATAACCACCAAACGTCATTTATTTTGTCACACCTTATTTCGCTGGTGTGCATACACTATTGAAAACATCAGATACTGTTGGTAGAATAGTTAATTTCAGAACAAAAATGTTGGACAGGGACATCATAGACGCGTGGCAAATGTTGAATAGACAGTTGCGGCACTCTCTGCCGCAACTTGATCGCTGTGAACGCATTCAATATAGTAGTAATTGTGTTAGTAAAACTTATCCAGATTGTTTTAAGTGCATTAAAAAGCATTTAAAATGTTGACAATTCGGATAGAACATGCAAAATACCAATGATTGATATAGTGTCTTATCAGACTATAGATCACTTTTGTATATGATTAGTTTATGCTGACATGTCCTATGCAAATATCTGTATAATTCGGTTATATTACACCTGAAAAGTGGACGACTGTCGACAGGGATGGTATGTTAGTTCTTGTAGGCAATTTCAACATACTGACACTGATGTTAGGTGACCAATTTTAGTTTGTATGAGCATCAGTGAACCCACTCGGATTACGGCAGTCTGTGCATACTTGGAGAAAACCCGCTGATTTCTTATTCTCAGTCACATCTGGGGTATATTTAAATATATTTTCAATTGTGTTCGGTGTTTTAGTTAGGGTACATGTGTCGCTATAATAAGCCGGTGATAGATAGTTCATTTTTAGAGGCGCGCGGATAATCCGCTTCATACGTCGACCAACAATTGACTAAAATAGAAGCTGCGTTTAGGGGGTGGGGTGTAATCAAATGTTCTTTGCTCGCCCGTTGATGTTTATTGTGTGTTCTAAATATTCATTTTAATATTTGGTGTTAAGAGACACGCATTTGTAAATGTCGCAGACAAAGTAAAATTAACGTAACGGCACCTAAACTCATCGTACTAGAAATATGTCGTTAATTTGGCGCATTTTTCAAATACGAAACAAAATATTCACGCTCTTGAACAGGGACATTTGAATCACAAACTCTTGCTGTCTTCATTATAGTATATTATGCATAGACCGTGTGTGAAATGCATCGTGTAACTTCCACACAACCAATATTGTCAATGTATTTTCCTTGCACATCACACGGTAACTAGCTTACTAATTACTTTTAGTAACTCTTAGATGCAGCGTAATCAGTAAATAATGACTCCATTGTATTCCAGTCAATAGGAACTTCAAATGCAGCAAAAACAATCTCACACATCGTTCAAACCACGTTTTCGTGCCTCTTATGTCAAAACGGACGTTTTTCAATTAGGAATCAGACGACATTTGCATTTTCCATAGGCGACCATTATAGCGTTTCCTTCATTTCCTACTAATCTTGGGGAGCTCTGTTATTAACAATTTCACAACATTTTCCCCTGCATAGACAGAAGTTCTGTGAACAATTCATGAACTTCTCATCCCTCAGGCTCCCAAAAACCTCTTTCAAACCTTACACCCCTCCATTTCTGTTTGAACCACCCATGGACTGCCCCTGGTTAAATTACCAAGCAAAATGACAACTGTATTAATATGCAGAAATGCACCGAATGACAGCTGTCATAATTTGACAGCTCTGATGCTACGCTGCACAAAAACATCGTTTCTACTGGGTCCACACTACATATGTGCTCCCAGAAATTCAGACAACCTGCACAATGCTGATTTTATAGGGTATTCTTTATTCGGGTAATGGCGGACGAGCACCTTATTGTAGACTTTCATCATCTCCAAGTACCAGACAAAGAAGAGGACGCACACAGCAGCTCCGCCAGATACAGTGCAGAACCAAATACAGACTTCGTTCCTTCCTTCTGAAAACCGATAAAGACTGGAATGAACTGACTGACACAGCTGTGGCTGCCTGAACCACTAACACATTCAATGCAAGGATGCCACAAATCTAGAACCTCTATACTTAAATTGGTTGGAGAATTTAAGTGATCCATTTTAAATATTAATTTATGTTCAACTTATGTATTGCATGTTTTAATTTTTTTCTATTTGGGACTCAAAGTTTGGGTTAATGATATAATAAAATATATAATTTAAATCTTCCTATATACTTAATCTATGTTTGCCTCAGTCAATGGTTAAAATCAACTCCTACCTCATAGGCTCGTACCTAGTCTGCGGCAGAATAATCAATATGATGATTGTGGCCGCCAAGTTGACGATAATGTCAAATGGTCGATGTGACGTCACGTATGTTTAAAAATCGTTCCACAAGTAATAAATACGTTTTAGCCAAATAAACCAAAGGTTCAACTAACACTGCCTTACCCTATTGCTAAGAACGCCAACATGTGGCTCTACCTGGCGGAGCACCTCCCGGTTAGAGAGTAGATTTTGCAAGTGGTCGAAAAGTTGCAAGTTTACAAATTTGTACATTTTAGTGAATACTGCCTTATCACGCGTTGGTCAAAGTTTGTTTTATGTTGTAAGTAGCTAGGAACTACACGAGTGCACATAGGATGAATCAGGTTTTTCGTTATGCTTTAAATATTGGGTTACTGCTGCGGGCGATAAACGAGTGTCAAACTCAAAGGTTCAACTACTGGTCTGCCTGTCTGGTATCTTGTGATTTCGGTAATCTTGCAATTGACTGATTTTAACACGTTTTCTCCATGTGTATGTGTCCGGAATGTCATTCGACATCTCTTCCGGTAAAAAGAAGTCATGTAATTATAATTAATTAATGGTTTTCTTACATTGTGCCGTCGAGTCGTACGTCAACGTAAACGGGAACCGGATGATTCGGCGAATCATGCGTTGTGATGTTGGGAGGTATCTTCGACTTGCGTATTATATATAATTTTGGTATTGCTTCTGCATCATATTATTCGGGAAATGTTGTGATCTGCTTCGACTTACTTGCGAATTCTTTGCCCAAAATTCTGGCATTGCGTATCTTTTAATTTAATATTATTTGATTAATATTCGGGAAAAGAACTGGAAAGACTGTATTGTGTGTGCATTGCAAAATCTAAATGAAAAACAATTAGCAGTACTTATGAATTAAAAACAAATCCGCATTATGCTTATGACACATCCACAAATCGCAAGACATTGCCTTTGCAGTCCTGAAGCGTCTGGCAGGCGCTAACTGCTCATGCCCTGTCACATCAGCTTGTTTACGTCGCCTCGACGACATTTAGTTTATATAAAACATAATTTTAACAATAATATCCAACTTCTTATCGAAAGTGATGTAGAAAGACATTTCGGACACATACACAAAAGGAAAACATGGTAAACGGATGTGAAAAGCCCTAATAATTTAGGCCAGTAAACTGGAATATTACCGTAATTTCTTGTACGCCTTGCCAATTTCCAGAATAATTGTAGCAATAATTAATATATATATATATATATATATATATATATGCATGGAGGCTATTTCAATACGAGCTCTGGAAATTAGCGTGATTCTGAACATTATTTCCTGAGGCTGAGCAGATCAGTAAAATGTGTAATGTTTTGCCTTAACCTTTGTTTTGAGAAACTCATTCTGTGACCGTGTCCATCAAAGTTAGCATATCCTGAAAATGTGAGCTTCATTTAACAATTTTCCTAATTTTGGTGTAAGTGTAAACTTTGTGACTTTTATCAGATTTGTCGCCATGAGCTAAACTAGCATTTTCAGTGGCTGATAAAAATGAATATTTAACAGAGAATTAAGACATTTGGTACATGTTTAGAATAAATGAATTATGAGGAATCCAGATAGATACATCTGCAGTTTAGGCCTGCCTTTAAAATCATAGCGATTTACTGTGACGTAATTTTACATTGTACATCTACTGTACGTTTACTACATAGTTGAGTTGCCACCCTATTATGTGTGCATAATATGGAACCTAGCAGCAGTTGCCTTCACTGAATGTTCTGTAGATCGTTTATAAACAATAGAAATAGTATTAGTCCCAAAATGGAGTCTTTTAACAGTTCTCTAAAATTAATTTTCATTTCTAAAAACTACCTAGGTACCCTCTGACGTCTTCCTGCCAGGAAGGATTCTATCCATAGCAGTACTTTCCCTTTAATGCCATATGTTTGTAATTTATATATCAGACGCTTGTTAGGGACAGTGTCAAAAGTCCATCATACATAATGACACTGTTGTCTTGTATTATTCTCTCCAATATTTTTACTACCTGGCTGGTAAGGGATACTGGTCTATAATTGTTGCAGTTGTTTCTTTGACCCTTTTTGTGTACTGGGGTTACATTAGCATCTCTCCAATCTTGTGGCATCTGGCTGGTTTCTATTGATTCATAAAAATGATAGATCATGGAAGATCAAAGTCTAGACAGTTTCGTAGAACATTTACATGTCTTAGATATGGTCCACAACCTGGTTTAAGATTGTTAAGCTTGTTCCTTTCTTCTGTAGGTAAGATTTCTCGATTGTCCGGTGCAAAATCTACATCGGTGTCAACAGTCGGGAGAGAGTGCTGTATGTCTGGCTCATCTGTAAGTACAGATATGAAAAATCATTTTAAATGTTTGCTTCATGGTTGTTGTCAGAAATTTATTTACCAGCAAACTCTATATCATAAATTGTCGACGATGACATATAAATATCTGATGTGATTCGATAATCTTTGATCATTATCTTTGATTTTTCTTCAATATGTAATTTTGATGATCTGGACAACCATTTCCAGCAGAACCTAATGTGGCGCCATGTACCGGAGGTTTTCGTAAAACTAATGCTTATGAGCAAAAACAAGTAAATTTTTTGTTTATTTCTATTGACTCATTTTATTGATTTTTATTTCGCGACAAATGTACAATTGTAGCATAAGTGTAGTAGATGTACGATGTGAAATTTTAATTGTGTAAGCGGCTGTTTTCAAAGTGTTTTAGATCAAGCCATGAAGTACAAAAGTACCTTAAAATCAAATAGAATGTTTAGTGTGTGATGAAAAGAAGATGGTACGTACAAGTTGGGTGTTTATTTATTGTGCTTCAAATTTGCACGGCAACTCAATAGTGACTAATAGTGGTATGTTTTCTCTAACTTAGATTGATTCACCAAAATCACAATATGTGCCTGTTGGTCCATATTGTTTAAGTTGCTGACAAAACTTACTATTTAATTTTATTTACACCCACCAAAACATAGTGCTTTCATTGGTGTTTTTGTTATAATCAAGAATAGTTATATTCCTATTTGGTAAACTAATTTCGTCTTTTGCATGTTTTCTCACAAGAAGTGAAAACATTTTGATAATCTCATTTACTGCAAAGTGACACTTTATTAAAGACACTGTGGCTTTTGTGTTTACTATTTCGTGTCTTGATTATAAATGAATATTCACCCACATTTTTTAGTACACTGTATGTCAGGTTTTTTGTATTTACTATTAACAAAAAAGTGCCAGTGTTCCAAATTAATTCTTGTTAACGGTTAAAATCATCCTGGAAGCCATATTTCTTAGACTTATTGATGACAAAAAAATTCCATAACAATTATTATGTTTGTAAATAGATGCCTGAATTGATGTCATTGTAATCAAACATATTCCATAAAAATTACTTACGCCCAATACCAAGCTCTGCCTCTGGTTATGGACGTGGGCAGAGACCTTCACGTGCACGCAAACATTAATCAACTGTCGGTGAAACATGATTTTTTACATCATTCACTCATTCTCTTCACATGACCTTCACGTCTCAACCCAGACCACATAGGTGCTTTCATTTAGGTAGAGTGTTTCACTATAACCCTATGATGTTTGTTGACAGTAACGTAATATTTTAATTTACAAATGTGATTAACCAAATTACTAAGATTGCTGTATTCATCACTCTGTAATTGTAACGCTGTATGTTGTATAGCTAAAATAGCTAAAAGTAAATACTGTGTTATATATAAAGACAGAAATTATTATAAAGAAGAATACTTTTTCAATTATACTGATTTTGTTGTAAACTATGATGAAAGCCAATACATACCTAATGTTTTAATTCAGTTAATATAATTTTTTTAATAATGTATCATAATTTTTCAATAATGTTGTACAAATAACATATATTCTCAAAACTAAATACTAATTCATGTAAAACTGTCATCAAAAAATACCCCAGTAATGACATACAAAAGTCATGTTTAATATAGTTTTATAAACAGTAAAGATAAATTATCATTAATTTTAATAATTAGTATATTTAATGTAGCCAAATCAACACACAAAAGTACAAATAGTATGCTAAGAAGGAAAATAATACCAATAAACAAACTAATATATATTAGCTATATTAAACATGGCAGTAATTAATTAGTTTACACAGTTACATGTGCAAGCATAAGTACTTGCTAACTATTAATAATAGTATTAATCAAAGACACCCGCTATCAATCACATCAATATCAAACTGCTTTGCATACCACAATCTCACGGGGAACAAGGCAAAATGACGATGACAGGGGCTCCATATGCAGACTTTATGCACATTTGTGCTATCAATTAGTAAGCCATCACTGTAATCATATTATAGTCCATACAATTCTTTACATTTCTGCATATGAATCATGCTGAATCCAGCTAAATAAATAGTCACAAAACATCGTTAAATATAGGCCATTTTGACTGACTAATTACTACACCTTTTTATCGACGGATTATCATGATATTTGTACAATCACGTTCATTGATCTTCCTTCTTTATTGATAACTTCAAAATGGCCGTACTCGTTAACATAATCTCACAAATAATTTTGAAAGATGGGGCCTTTCAGCGTGATCCAACATGGCCGCAGGCATAAACAGTGAAAACCAAAATGCGACACCGACAAAAAAAATCATTAACCGCTCTCAAGCACCATCAGAAAATCAGCTATCAGCATAGAATCATGGACTGACATTATAACAACATAAGAAAAATAAACGAACAGGTATGTTACGAGATAATAAACTACGGCCACTAAACCCGGACCCCTGTCTCCCCATGTTATCAGAAGGGGCGGCAAATCGGTCTGACCTCCCTACTAACATGTCGTGCATTATTGTAAAGATCTGAAATAGAAGGACTAAACGTTAATTAAACGTAATATTGATGTAACTTGTATTATACAGTGTGCATAAACGTAGTAAAAATTTAGTAAAAATAATAGTTACGCCCCGCAGAGGACAATCCTCGGTCCACTGCTTTTTCTATCCTTCATCATCGACCTACCAACAGGAATAATTTCTAAGCTCCGTCTTTTTGCGGACGACTGTCTCCTTTACAGAACCATTTCTAACCCAGCTGATTCAGTAGCTCTCCAAGAAGGCCGGTGTCAGATAGAATATTGCCCCGCGTAGAAAAGTGACCCAGGGGTCAAAATACTATAATAGAAAATTTACGCCCCCTATGGAAAAATTACACACCCCTTGTTTCTTCATGGGTTTTTCTTTTATCTATGTTATTTGAGTATTAAAGACATAGAAGGTAACGTTTTGTTTATATTTATGCAACATTGCACATTAATAATATTATTGTTATGCCAACATACTTTTTCCAGTGAAAGATCTCCTTTTCAAACTGACACTCCTCAGTTGCACCAACACCAGTATTTTATTTTGTGTCCAATTTCATAGAAAACATTCTACACCCCTGTACTTGGTCCACGTTCTGCTAACTGCCTTATGGAAATGAAATGAGGTGGGGGGTCATAGTAAATATTATGTTGATAACTACTGAATAAATGTTTTACAGTGGGGGGTCATATTTCTATGGTATAGTATATTGACCCGTGGCTCATAATAGTAAATGTTATAAAAATATTTGCCAATTTATATGGTTATGTGACCGTGTATGATTCATACAACCATCACAGTAAATATCATTTGATAAAACCAAATAAATGTTTTACAGAGGGAGGGGGTCATATTTCTATGGTATAGTATATTGACCCATGGCTTATAATAGCAAATGTTATAAACATATTTGCCAATTTATATGGTTATGTGACAGTGTATGATTCATACAAACATCACAGTAAATATCCATTTGATAATTACCGAATAAATGTTTTACAGCAGGGGGGTCACATTTCTATGGTATAGAATATTGACCCATGGCTTGTTAATTTTGTTATACATAGAACACTGTAAAGCTTTGTCAGTTTGATGGTTATGGGCTTATAGATTTTTCATAAAACTACAAGCCCATAACTATCCAAATTGGCAAAGTTACAGTTTTCTATGTACAGCTGTACAATGTATTTAACAAGCCATGGGTCAATATACTATACCATAGAAATATGCCCCCCCACCCCAACAGCCACCCAAAACAAACTTAGCTATTACCAAACAGACATTTCTCTGTGATGTTTGTATAATAAAACTACAAGACCTTAGAGGAACGTCACAGAAGCTAAGACAACAAGCCTACTTTTCACGTCACTTATAATATTGCAGTACTGTCCGGAACCAATACATCAAGAAGGAGGTTGATGAGAGAACATCCAGAGTCGAGCAGTCAGATTTGTTCTAAACAATTACAATCAAAGAGAAAGCGTGTCCGCATGGATTAACCATCTCCATTGGGACTCCCCTGAGAAAAGAACACAACTGTCTTGCCTTCTTTTGATGTATAGGATCCAAAACCAACTGATTGCCATTAATGGTAACCACTGCCTTACCCCAATGCTCCCCACCTGTCCAGTACAAGGACATATCAGATTATCCCAGATCGCATTCAGGTCTACAGCAATTCTTTCTTCCCACGAACTGTCTTCTGGTGGAATGCCCTTCCTGGGAATGTCTTGGTAGCCCCAACCATCCAAGCAATTAGGGTAGTGGCAGTTTCACACTTCTAAGCTGTAGTTTGTGTTTTTACTCGCACCTCGGTACTTTACTCACACCTTGTATATACTTCGTCTAGCACCTTCACACCTGACACAGCACAATTGTATATACACACTCATCAGCATCAAAATCCAGACTGATGGACTCTTCTGATTAATCACGTAGACATAGACATAGTATGCAACTATATTAATACATTATTAGTTTCAACTACATTTTCAAATAATTAATACATGTATAATATAACGACTAAAATTTAAAATTATTATGATTAAACATTAAAAACGACTTTAAAGTAATCTGATTTAAGGAGAGATTTAAATATATCCATGTTTAATATCATATTTATATTTTGTATTACTACATTAATCCTATATTATTAATTCCTTATACAAATAGGCATGTAATGTAATCACGCCACAATAAAAATTAAAGACTGGGCGGAATTAACTGACATGGCACCCCTGTTAGAGAAATGGGCCAAATCATCCTATTTCATTGGGCCAAATCATCCTTCGGACTGAGCCGAATAAATTTTGTGCAATTTTCTGAGCATCTATGGAAATAAATGCGATTCTGCCCATTATTTTATTTAGAATAAATGACTTATGGGGAATCCAAATAGATAATTTTGCAGTTTAGGAACGCAATTACAAACTCATGAAATGAGAACACCATATTTTCCAAGAAACCACATTCCTTCCTGTCACCCCTTAAAGTTGCATTCTGACTTCCGCCAGGTTTAAAATAAAACGTTCCAGTGAACCAGCATTCCCCATACACTATATATTGTTTTCTTCAACTACGTATCAACTTATTTTCACATAACATGCCATTTTAAGACACAAATTGTTTTCGTCTTTACTCATTGTTTTCATCGTCAACTTGACTTATGTGGTATGTTTTATAGACCTTTGGGTCGTAAAGTCGTTGCGACGTATATGCTGAGGCGTAAAGGCAAGCTCGCAACACTCGACATTCCATTGCAATATTGAAAGCACGTCTTTGACTACGAGTGCGACTTCACTTGGGCTTGGCACTGTACAATCTTTGGTCGCGTGGGTAAGGGCGGACGAGCACCTTATTGTGGTCTTACATCAAATAGATTGGCCGAAAACGTCAAAAGTTTGTAATACATCAAGAATGACATAATTATAGCTAGATTAACTCTCTAGGGAAATTGACAACGTCTCGATAATAATTATAATATGCGTCATCGGGGGCGTCGATCCGGTTTTTAAAGTGGGGGGACCAATTTATATATATATATATATATATATATATATATATATATATATATATATATATATGGTGCTAATTCTAAAATAAACAAAGGCCTTTATGTTATGCTATTTAAAATAGTTATGTTGGCTACATATATTTGAAGAGGGGACATGGCTCACCCCAACCCCTGAAAATGTTGAGGCTAGACTTTGGACCCATAACTGCTTGCCTGATTGCCTGATTCATAGAGTGACAACACGGACTTATGTACATATAAGTCCGTAGCACTAAGTCCATGGCATTAATCTTTCCTCTACAGTTCTACTAGCGTGTTATATTTATATATATGGTCCGTGGTGTCAAGATACAAATGTTACATGGGTGCCTGTGTAGGACTTCCCAATCCCACCATTTGGCAAAGACATTTGTCATCACTCAAATGGGATCAAATTACACAAAGTGCATGAATCCGCTAGTTCCGCCATAGGCGATATACGTATCCACCAGGGCGACCAGGCTGCAATCCAAGGGATGACAGGACAAACAAAAATGTATAATCTATAATGTGCTTGATGGCTAGTGCCTATTAACATATCAACACAACGGTGAAAATTGACAGACCCCGGCATGATGAATATTTACTGAACTAACATCTAGTTGCGGGCAACCAAGTAATTTATCTAATAATTTTCCACTGGGTAGTCGGAAGTTTATATCTGAACTCGTATATTAATGTTACTACTAGACCGATGCAGGGTTTTTAAGAGAGGGGAGTGATCAGCCTCGCTATATGCCTGTAAATTTGTTTTATGAACTGAAAAAGTGGGGGACATTACCTATGCTGTCCCCTCAGGCTGAAAAGTGATCGACGCCCATGCTGTGTAGAACTTCCCAATCCTAAATTTTGGCAAAGAATTTGTCATTACTCAAATGAGAATAAGTTACACAAAGTGCAGGAATCCGCCGCTTCGGTCGTAGGCGATAAGCATCAAGCAGGCAAGGGGTGAATGTGAAACACAAATTTCATAATTTATAATGTGCTTGATGACTAGAACCTACTAATAATATCAACACAAGGATGCAAACTGATAGAGCACGGCAGCGGCTTAGCCCGGTGTCGCGCTTACATTTTTCCGGTCATTATAAACTTTCAGATTGACGTTTCTGCGCATGCGCGATAAATAAAAAATCACCAATGTGCAGCGAAACGACAAAGCATTTTTGGTATGAATGGCACAGGCTGTTCGTCAACTCTCCTGTGATGATTACTGTGAAGACTTGCTTAAAATGTCGGGCTATACAATAACATCTTACGTTTGTTTAAATCACCGTCACGGATTATGGCGCACTATAGTCACGTTTGCTATCAAAACATGCTCCAAAACTTGTTTGCCTTGTGTTAATTTGCTACAAATAACTTTATATATATATCCTAACGAACAACCCGTAATAGTTGTACCATAAGTGCATTGTCCTTTCGCTGCACATTAATGATTTTACATTAATCGCGCATGCCCAGAAACGTCAATCGGAACGTTTATAACGCCGGAAAAATGTAAGTGTTACACCGGCATGATGAATATTTACTGAAGTAAGATCAAGTTGCGCGCTGTGGCCAGTCGATTTTCCAGTGAGTGGTCGGAACTTCATATCTCGAGTTTATTGTCTAGCTACTAGTCCTATGTAGCGGCTTTTAAGAGAGAGGAGTGGTGAGTCAGGCTACACACATACCCCGCATATTTTTCTGAACTGAAAAGTGGGGGGACAATTCCTATGCTGTCCCCCACGCTGAAAAGTGTGGGGACGCGCCCCCCCGTCCCCCGCCGATCGACGCCCGTGCTAGAGCCTATAAATAATATCAACACAAGGTTGCAAACTGATAGAGCCCGGCAACGGCGCAGTCCGGCAAGATGGTTATTTACTAAAGTAAGATCAAGTTGCGCGCTGTGGCCAGCCAGCCAAGTAATTATTTATCTAGTCGATTTTCTAATGGGTGCATGGTCGGAACTTCATTTCGCGAGTTTATAGTCTAGCTAGTCCTGTGTAGCGGCTTTTAAGAGAGAGGAGTGGTGAGTCAGGCTATATGCCTCGCAATTTTTCTGAGCTGAAAAGTGGGGGGGGGACAATTCCTATGCTGTCCGCCCCACGCTGAAAAGTGGGGGACGCGTCCCCCCCCCCGTCCCCCACCGATCGACGCCCGTGTGCGTCATCAAACACGTTTATTCAGAAACTGATAACATATAAGACTTTCGCCTGAAACAAATGGCATTGTACACAACAAACAGTCCACCACAGTCTCTTACCGATCTGACAGTAACATATGGAGAATATCGAAGACATATATTTTTTGACAATTTGTTTACAAAATGTTGTAAATGTCCCCATAAAATTACACAAATCATATTTATAAGCCGCATTTTGTCGGACATACAACGTGCTAAATTTCACGAATTTCTATATAACGTAATGCTCACAAACTTTGCTCAATTGTATGATGCAATTATGAACTGTGCTTCATATATATGTACGTCCCCAGGAGAGCTCAAAATCACAGGCCAGTTAGATTAGACAGAGACACCTCAATAACCACCAAACGTCATTTATTTTGTCACACCTTATTTCGCTGGTGTGCATACACTATTGAAAACATCAGATACTGTTGGTAGAATAGTTAATTTCAGAACAAAAATGTTGAACAGTGACATCATAGACGCGTGGCAAATGTTGAATAGACAGTTGCGGCACTCTCTGCCGCAACTTGATCGCTGTGAACGCATTCAGTTTAGTAATAATTGTGTTACTAAAACATATCCAGATTGTTTTAAGTGCATTAAAAAGCATTTAAAATGTTGACAATTCGGATAGAACATGCAAAATACCAATGATTGATATAGTGTCTTATCAGACTATAGATCACTTTTGTATATGATTAGTTTATGCTGACATGTCCTATGCAAATATCTGTATAATTCGGTTATATTACACCTGAAAAGTGGACGACTGTCGACAGGGATGGTATGTTAGTTCTTGTAGGCAATTTCAACATACTGACACTGATGTTAGGTGACCAATTTTAGTTTGTATGAGCATCAGTGAACCCACTCGGATTACGGCAGTCTGTGCATACTTGGAGAAAACCCGCTGATTTCTTATTCTCAGTCACATCTGGGGTATATTTAAATATATTTTCAATTGTGTTCGGTGTTTTAGTTAGGGTACATGTGTCGCTATAATAAGCCGGTGATAGATAGTTCATTTTTAGACGCGCGCGGATAATCCGCTTCATACGTCGACCAACAATTGACTAAAATAGAAGCTGCGTTTAGGGGGTGGGGTGTAATCAAATGTTCTTTGCTCGCCCGTTGATGTTTATTGTGTGTTCTAAATATTCATTTTAATATTTGGTGTTAAGAGACACGCATTTGTAAATGTCGCAGACAAAGTAAAATTAACGTAACGGCACCTAATCTCATCGTACTAGAAATATGTCGTTAATTTGGCGCATTTTTCAAATACGAAACAAAATATTCACGCTCTTGAACAGGGACATTTGAATCACAAACTCTTGCTGTCTTCATTATAGTATATTATGCATAGACCGTGTGTGAAATGCATCGTGTAACTTCCACACAACCAATATTGTCAATGTATTTTCCTTGCACATCACACGGTAACTAGCTTTCTAATTACTTTTAGTAACTCTTAGATGCAGCGTAATCAGTAAATAATGACTCCATTGTATTCAAGTCAATAGGAACTTCAAATGCAGCAAAAACAATCTCACACATCGTTCAAACCACGTTTTCGTGCCTCTTATGTCAAAACGGACGTTTTTCAATTAGGAATCAGACGACATTTGCATTTTCCATAGGCGACCATTATAGCGTTTCCTTCATTTCCTACTAATCTTGGGGAGCTCTGTTATTAACAATTTCACAACATTTTTCCCTGCATAGACAGAAGTTCTATGAACAATTCATGAACTTCTCATCCCTCAGGCTCCCAAAAACCTCTTTCAAACCTTACACCCCTCCATTTCTGTTTGAACCACCCATGGACTGCCCCTGGTTAAATTACCAAGCAAAATGACAACTGTATTAATATGCAGAAATGCACCGAATGACAGCTGTCATAATTTGACAGCTCT
Source organism: Ridgeia piscesae (assembly GCA_025642075.2). Classification (NCBI taxonomy): domain Eukaryota; kingdom Metazoa; phylum Annelida; class Polychaeta; order Sabellida; family Siboglinidae; genus Ridgeia; species Ridgeia piscesae. The sequence goes on from JAODUO010002453.1 coordinate 48,872, forward strand.
GATGCTACGCTGCACAAAAACATCGTTTCTACTGGGTCCACACTACATATGTGCTCCCAGAAATTCAGACAACCTGCACAATGCTGATTTTATAGGATATTCTTTATTCGGGTAATGGCGGACGAGCACCTTATTGTAGACTTTCATCATCTCCAAGTACCAGACAAAGAAGAGGACGCACACAGCAGCTCCGCCAGATACAGTGCAGAACCAAATACAGACTTCATTCCTTCCTCCTGAAAACCGATAAAGACTGGAATGAACTGACTGACACAGCTGTATCTGCCTGAACCACTAACACATTCAATGCAAGGATGCCACAAATCTAGAACCTCTATACTTAAATTGGTTGGAGAATTTAAGTGATCCATTTTAAATATTAATTTATGTTCAACTTATGTATTGCATGTTTTAATTTTTTTCTATTTGGGACTCAAAGTTTGGGTTAATGATATAATAAAATATATAATTTAAATCTTCCTATATACTTAATCTATGTTTGCCTCAGTCATGGTTAAAATCAACTCCTACCTCATAGGCTCGTACCTAGTCTGCGGCAGAATAATCAATATGATGATTGTGGCCGCCAAGTTGATAATGTCAAATGGTCGATGTGACGTCACGTATGTTTAAAAATCGTTCCACAAGTAATAAATACGTTTTAGCCAAATAAACCAAAGGTTCAACTAACACTGCCTTACCCTATTGCTAAGAACGCCAACATGTGGTTCTACCTGGCGGAGCACCTCCCGGTTAGAGAGTAGATTTTGCAAGTGGTCGAAAAGTTGCAAGTTTACAAATTTGTACATTTTAGTGAATACTGCCTTATCACGCGTTGGTCAAAGTGTGTTTTATGTTGTAAGTAGCTAGGAACTACACGAGTGCACATAGGATGAATCAGGTTTTTCGTTATGCTTTAAATATTAAGTTACTGCTGCGGGCGATAAACGAGTGTCAAACTCAAAGGTTCAACTACTGGTCTGCCTATCTGGTATCTTGTGATTTCGGTAATCTTGCAATTGACTGATTTTAACACGTTTTCTCCATGTGTATGTGTCCGGAATGTCATTCGACATCTCTTCCGGTAAAAAGAAGTCATGTAATTATAATTAATTAATGGTTTTCTTACATTGTGCCGTCGAGTCGTACGTCAACGTAAACGGGAACCGGATGATTCGGCGAATCATGCGTTGTGATGTTGGGAGGTATCTTCGACTTGCGTATTATATATAATTTTGGTATTGCTTCTGCATCATATTATTCGGGAAATGTTGTGATCTGCTTCGACTTACTTGCGAATTCTTTGCCCAAAATTCTGGCATTGCGTATCTTTTAATTTAATATTATTTGATTAATATTCGGGAAAAGAACTGGAAAGACTGTATTGTGTGTGCATTGCAAAATCTAAATGAAAAACAATTAGCAGTACTTATGAATTAAAAACAAATCCGCATTATGCTTATGACACATCCACAAATCGCAAGACATTGCCTTTGCAGTCCTGAAGCGTCTGGCAGGCGCTAACTGCTCATGCCCTGTCACATCAGCTTGTTTACGTCGCCTCGACGACATTTAGTTTATATAAAACATAATTTTAACAATAATATCCAACTTCTTATCGAAAGTGATGTAGAAAGACATTTCGGACACATACACAAAAGGAAAACATGGTAAACGGATGTGAAAAGCCCTAATAATTTAGGCCAGTAAACTGGAATATTACCGTAATTTCTTGTACGCCTTGCCAATTTCCAGAATAATTGTAGCAATAATTAATATATATATATATATATATATATATATATATGCATGGAGGCTATTTCAATACGAGCTCTGGAAATTAGCGTGATTCTGAACATTATTTCCTGAGGCTGAGCAGATCAGTAAAATGTGTAATGTTTTGCCTTAACCTTTGTTTGAGAAACTCATTCTGTGACCGTGTCCATCAAAGTTAGCATATCCTGAAAATGTGAGCTTCATTTAACAATTTTCCTAATTTTGGTGTAAGTGTAAACTTTGTGACTTTTATCAGATTTGTCGCCATGAGCTAAACTAGCATTTTCAGTGGCTGATAAAAATGAATATTTAACAGAGAATCAAGACATTTGGTACATGTTTAGAATAAATGAATTATGGGGAATCCAGATAGATACATCTGCAGTTTAGGCCTGCCTTTAAAATCATAGCGATTTACTGTGACGTAATTTTACATTGTACATCTACTGTACGTTTACTACATAGTTGAGTTGCCACCCTATTATGTGTGCATAATATGGAACCTAGCAGCAGTTGCCTTCACTGAATGTTCTGTAGATCGTTTATAAACAATAGAAATAGTATTAGTCCCAAAATGGAGTCTTTTAACAGTTCTCTAAGATGAATTTTCATTTCTAAAAACTACCTAGGTACCCTCTGACGTCTTCCTGCCAGGAAGGATTCTATCCATAGCAGTACTTTCCCTTTAATGCCATATGTTTGTAATTTATATATCAGACGCTTGTTAGGGACAGTGTCAAAAGTCCATCATACATAATGACACTGTTGTCTTGTATTATTCTCTCCAATATTTTTACTACCTGGCTGGTAAGGGATACTGGTCTATAATTGTTGCAGTTGTTTCTTTGACCCTTTTTGTGTACTGGGGTTACATTAGCATCTCTCCAATCTTGTGGTATCTGGCTGGTTTCTATTGATTCATAAAAATGATAGATCATGGAAGATCAAAGTCTAGACAGTTTCGTAGAACATTTACATGTCTTAGATATGGTCCACAACCTGGTTTAAGATTGTTAAGCTTGTTCCTTTCTTCTGTAGGTAAGATTTCTCGATTGTCCGGTGCAAAATCTACATCGGTGTCAACAGTCGGGAGAGAGTGCTGTATGTCTGGCTCATCTGTAAGTACAGATATGAAAAATCATTTTAAATGTTTGCTTCATGGTTGTTGTCAGAAATTTATTTACCAGCAAACTCTATATCATAAATTGTCGACGATGACATATAAATATCTGATGTGATTCGATAATCTTTGATCATTATCTTTGATTTTTCTTCAATATGTAATTTTGATGATCTGGACAACCATTTCCAGCAGAACCTAATGTGGCGCCATGTACCGGAGGTTTTCGTAAAACTAATGCTTATGAGCAAAAACAAGTAAATTTTTTGTTTATTTCTATTGACTCATTTTATTGATTTTTATTTCGCGACAAATGTACAATTGTAGCATAAGTGTAGTAGATGTACGATGTGAAATTTTAATTGTGTAAGCGGCTGTTTTCAAAGTGTTTTAGATCAAGCCATGAAGTACAAAAGTACCTTAAAATCAAATAGAATGTTTAGTGTGTGATGAAAAGAAGATGGTACGTACAAGTTGGGTGTTTATTTATTGTGCTTCAAATTTGCACGGCAACTCAATAGTGACTAATAGTGGTATGTTTTCTCTAACTTAGATTGATTCACCAAAATCACAATATGTGCCTGTTGGTCCATATTGTTTAAGTTGCTGACAAAACTTACTATTTAATTTTATTTACACCCACCAAAACATAGTGCTTTCATTGGTGTTTTTGTTATAATCAAGAATAGTTATATTCCTATTTGGTAAACTAATTTCGTCTTTTGCATGTTTTCTCACAAGAAGTGAAAACATTTTGATATCATTTACTGCAAAGTGACACTTTATTAAAGACACTGTGGCTTTTGTGTTTACTATTTCGTGTCTTGATTATAAATGAATATTCACCCACATTTTTTAGTACACTGTATGTCAGGTTTTTTGTATTTACTATTAACAAAAAAGTGCCAGTGTTCCAAATTAATTCTTGTTAACGGTTAAAATCATCCTGGAAGCCATATTTCTTAGACTTATTGATGACAAAAAAATTCCATAACAATTATTATGTTTGTAAATAGATGCCTGAATTGATGTCATTGTAATCAAACATATTCCATAAAAATTACTTACGCCCAATACCAAGCTCTGCCTCTGGTTATGGACGTGGAGACGTTCACGTGCACACAAACATTAATCAACTGTCGGTGAAACATGATTTTTTACATCATTCACTCATTCTCTTCACATGACCTTCACGTCTCAACCCAGACCACATAGGTGCTTTCATTTAGGTAGAGTGTTTCACTATAACCCTATGATGTTTGTTGACAGTAACGTAATATTTTAATTTACAAATGTGATTAACCAAATTACTAAGATTGCTGTATTCATCACTCTGTAATTGTAACGCTGTATGTTGTATAGCTAAAATAGCTAAAAGTAAATACTGTGTTATATATAAAGACAGAAATTATTATAAAGAAGAATACTTTTTCAATTATACTGATTTTGTTGTAAACTATGATGAAAGCCAATACATACCTAATGTTTTAATTCAGTTAATATAATTTTTTTTAATAATGATAAATTTTTCAATAATTTTTACAAATAACATATATTCTCAAAACTAAATACTAATTCATGTAAAACTGTCATCAAAAAATACCCCAGTAATGACATACAAAAGTCATGTTTAATATAGTTTTATAAACAGTAAAGATAAATTATCATTAATTTTAATAATTAGTATATTTAATGTAGCCAAATCAACACACAAAAGTACAAATAGTATGCTAAGAAGGAAAATAATACCAATAAACAAACTAATATATATTAGCTATATTAAACATGGCAGTAATTAATTAGTTTCACAGTTACATGTGCAAGCATAAGTACTTGCTAACTATTAATAATAGTATTAATCAAAGACACCCGCTATCAATCACATAAATATCAAACGTTTATACCACAATTCAGGGGGAACAAGGAAAAAGACGATGACGGGGGCCCCTAGCAGATTTTGCCATTTGTTATCAAAGTAAGCCATCACTGAATCATATTATAGTCCATACTTTTTTACATTTCGATATGAATATGCTGAATAACTAAATAAATACACAAAACATCTTTAAAATATAGGATTTTGATGCTAATTACCCCCTTTTTATCGACGGTTTATCATGATATTTGTAAATCACGTTCATTATCTTTCTTTTTTTAAACTAAAAATTAAAACATAATCCCAAAAATTTTTGAAAGAGGGGGTTTTCAGCGGATCCAACTTTTAATAAAATAAAAAAACAAAACGCCCCCGACAAAAAACATTAACCGCCTCGACATCAAAAACAGTATGTTTTTGAATCGGCCCGACATTATCAACATGAAAATAAAAAAATTTGAAAATTAAAAAACACAAACCCCGGACCCCGCTCCATGATCAAAAGGGGCAAAAACGGTTGACCTCCTTTTAACATGTGGGATATTTAAAGATCTGAAAAGAAGGACTAAACTTTAAAAACTTTTAAGCTTTTATTTGTGGTAAACGAGAAAAAATTTATAAAAAAATTTGCCCGGAAGGGTCCTGGTCCACTCTCTTCTTTTCCAAAAATTTTTCGGGGGTTTTTGCGGACGACTGTCTCCTTTAAAAACCCCCGCGATTCGGCTCCCAAGAAAGGCCCGGGTAGATAGAATTTCCCCTTTAAAAATCCCCCCCGGGGTTTTCATCAAAATTTATTTAATATTAAAGTGGGAACGTTTTTTTTATATTTATAACATTAAATTTAAAAATATTATTGTTATGCCAACATACTTTTTCCCGTGAAAGACTCCTTTTTAAACTGACCTCCCCGTTGCACCAACACCGATTTTATTTTGTTCCCAATTTTATAGAAAAATTCTAACCCCTGTATTTCCACGTTCTGCTAATCCTTTGGGAAAAGAAATGAGGTGGGGGGTCATATAAATATTATGTTGATAACTACTGAATAAATGTTTTTCAGTGGGGGGGCATATTTTTATGGTATAGTTTTTATTTAATAGTAATGTTATAAACCATTTTTTTTTGGCAATTTAAAAAAAGCTTTTTAAAAGTTTTGGGGGGGGGGTTTTTTTTTGAAATTCCCGGAAAAAGCAAATGTTATAAACATATTTGCCAATTTATATGGTTATGTGACAGTGTATGATTCATACAAACATCACAGTAAATATCCATTTGATAATTACCGAATAAATGTTTTACAGCGGGGGGTCACATTTTATGGTTAAAAATTGACCCCCGTGGCTTTTGTTTAATTTTGATTTTTCATAAAACTACAAGCCCATAACTATCCAAATTGGCAAAGTTACAGTTTTCTATGTACAGCTGTACAATGTATTTAACAAGCCATGGGTCAATATACTATACCATAGAAATATGCCCCCCCACCCCAACAGCCACCCAAAACAAACTTAGCTATTACCAAACAGACATTTCTCAGGTTTAAAAATGCCTTGGGGAATCCAAATAAAAAAAATTTTTAGAAAATTTGGAGAAATAAAAAATAGAGAACATCCAGGTCGACAGTAGATTTTTTCTAAAAAATTAAACAAAAAGGAAAAGGGCCGCGATTAACCATCTCCGGGACTCCCTTGGAAAAAAAACCGTCTTGCCTTTTTTTGATGTATGGTCCAAAACCAAATGATTGCCATTAATGGAAACCCCTGCCTTTCCCGCTCCCCCCCAAAAAAACCCGTTCCCCTTCCCGGGAAGCCCCTTGGGGTTTTTCCCCAACCCTCCGCAAAGGGTAGGGCAGTTTCACACCCCTTTTGGGCTGTGTTTTTCCCACCCCGGTTTTACCCACCTTTTATATAGCTAAACATCACGAAATTTTTCACATTGATCAAAAACCAAGAGGACTCCGAAACACGTGACATAATATAAAAAAAAACAAATTGCAAATAATTTTTAAAAAATAAAAACATGTATAATATAACGACTAAAATTTAAAATTATTATGATTAAACATTAAAAACGATTTAAAGTAATCTGATTTAAGGAGAGATTTAAATATATCCATGTTTAATATCAATTTTTAATTTTTTTAAATACATTAATCCTATATTATTAATTCCTTATACAAATAGGCATGTAATGTAATCACGCCACAATAAAAATTAAAGACTGGGCGGAATTAACTGACATGGCACCCCGTTAGAGAAATGGGCCAAATCATCCTATTTCATGGGCCAAATCATCCTTCGGACTGAGCCGAATAAATTTTGTGCAATTTTCTGAGCATCTATGGAAATAAATGCGATTCTGCCCCTTATTTTATTTAGAATAAATGACTTATGGGAAAACCAAATAGATAATTTTGCAGTTTAGGAACGCAATTACAAACTCATGAAAACAGACTCGCTGTCACAATATTATGATTAGTATAATTTACTGCACCAAAAAAGTGTACATCAAAGATTCGTCTTATGTACACCAGTTTCTTTTCATAATAAAAACCCT